>PISX010009843.1:0-73597 GCA_004024625.1 Mellivora capensis | reverse complement strand
CCTTTAGGCTTTTGTTCTCTGGAGGTTTTTATGTCTGTTCCTTTGTTTTCTCTCCCCCCTTGGCAGCTCCGGATGGTTCTTGGAGGTTTAGAGGAAAGCAAACTGCACCCAGACCTCCCTCCCAGAGAGAAGCCCCAGTCCGTTCCCCTCTGGGTGCTGCAGGGCAGGTTCCCAGCCGCGATCTCTGGGGACACCTGTGCGTCCTGCTTGCACTCAAAACCACAAGCGGCAGCTGTCTGGGCAGCTCCAGACCCCCAGAGAGTTTCCAAGCAGGGAAGGCACACAGAGATTTTCCTGCTGGCCCGAGCTGGGAGCGATCAGACGTTCTGGGTCCTAGAGCCGCCCGCTGGTGCCCGCGCGCCTCTCTCAGGGGAGGGGGTGGAGCGCGTCTCAGGCTCTGCTAGCGCAGCGCGGCACACACATGGGGACTGCAAAAGTCTGTTTCTGCTCCAGGAGGGTTCCAGCCCCTGCCACACGCCAAGCGCCCTTAGGAGGTCTCGCAGCTCAGTGACCAGGACCTGGTTTCTCCGCTGCACTCTCTCTGGCTCAGTGCCAGGGGTGTCTGCCCTCCGTGGGGGACTTAAGCCCCTGTCCCTAACAGTTCCAATTCCCACAATTTCACCCTGCAATCTTTTCTCTTTTTGAGTGCTTTTTATCAGTCTTCAAGTTAATGCTGGTCCCCAGTCTTAGGGGACTCTCGTATTGGGGTATTACTTCCCAGTGCGTCTCCTCTGGTGGCTCCCTCCCCCTTTTGTTTATCTTCCGATACCAGTCCGGTGTTCCCGCTCCACTTTACCTGCCCACTGGCGTCTTCTGCCCCCGTAGAGATCCTGACATTCCCACTGGCGTCTTCTGCCCCCGTAGAGATCCTGACGAGTAGAATTTTGATCTCAGGCTGATTTCATGAGTGATTGGAGTTCCTTGGTAGGTAATCAGCTCACTTTAGGGGACAGGTTGAACCAGAGCCTCCTTCTAGTTCCCCGCCATCTTCCTTCCCCTCCTCAAAATATTCTGATGGAAGTTTGTGGATAGATGGCATTGTTAAAACATCAAAATTAAGAAAGAAACATTAATTACTGTTTCTCAGCAATACTTGAATTTTACTAATGTGTTTGCAATTTGTAAAGCCATATCAGACAGGCAAATTTATTTTCAAAGGATGTCTTTAACATAAATTTTGTAAATATTGTGTTACTTCTATTCATAATAATCCTAATTTCTAGACATCTCTTTTCTTAACCTTATCCCAATGACAATTTGGCAGTTACTAACTACTCTTCTGAGTGTGAATGGATGTGGTGATGATAATGAAACATTTGCCATAGAACGCTTTTGAATAAAAATAAATAGTATGTAGCCCCCTTTATTGCCATTAAAAAGAAATCTAGAATACACTAATGATAGGACTGCATTTCAAGAATTCTGTATGTCCATGCTAGAAGTAATGTAATCCTGAAAATTTAAGATGTGGCCTACTTTCCTATGGCAAGGCTATTGAAAATATTCCAACAATATTAAATGGATCATTGCATTTTTCATTGTCTTAATGTATTTTTTGACTGAAAGTTTTAGATTTTCTTACACCATGTTATGGATTGCCTAATTTCTAAATGGAAAGTGAAAGCAAGGAGAAAATCTCCTCGCCTTTTAAGTTTTTCCGAATGTATTTATCTCTTGCATTAAGCATATTATTGGACTTAGCACTGTTAACATAAAATATTTTTTAAAAGGTGCACTCAACCTATTAACACTTGTCCGTGTGTGTGTGTGTGTGTCTATCTTTGTCTCTTGGCCAGATCTTTTGGAATTTAGGAAAGCTTCAGATCTTTTTAATAAGGATTACTTTTATAAATATAGTCTCTTTTGCCCTTTATTTGGCTATAATTTCCTGATTCCCAAGTATGAGATTAATTTCAGCTAACATCTCTCCTTATCTCTTCCCTTTCTCTTAGCATCACATTTAAAATAGTCCTATTTCTTTTACTTAATACTTATAAGCAATGTGCAAGTTTGTTTTCCTTTTTCACGTACTCTCCCCATCCTCCCTCCATTTTTCTTACTTGAGACTATATTTTCAGAACTCACAGCCGTTATATATTACATTGTCACCTTTATAACTCACCTATGGTGTTCAGTATAGATAATGTTTAATTCTCATTACCACTATCAAAGTTGCTATCTCTAGTCATTGCAGATATCTAAAGTTGATTCCCTGGAATGTTACTAGGGCTAAAGTCTCATGGTAAAATACTTGTTGAGGTCTTGCATGCACAAAAGATTGTCTCTGGCCTTAGCAGTTGAATATTTATTGGCTGGATATAAAATTCTTCACTAAGATTTTCTTTACCAACATAAATGACCAGGCGTTTCCATTGCCTTCTGGCATGAATTATTACGGTTGTCAATTCTGATTAAAAAGTTGATTATTTTTCCCTTATACGATTTTGCATTTTTTAAAAGATTTTATTTATTTATTTGACAGAGATCACAAGTAGGAAGAGAGACAGGCAGAGAAAGGGGAAGCAGGCTCCCCGCTGAGCAGAGAGCCCGATGTGGGGCTCCATCCCAGGACCCTGAGATCATGACTTGAGCTGAAGGCAGAGGCCTTATAACCTATGGAGCCACCCAGGCGCCCGTGATTTTGCATTTTTGCCCGAGCATTCTCTTTTTTCCTTTCTCTCACAGTCCTACTAAAGTTGTACTAAAATGTATGTGACTGTTGATAGCTTTGGTGATGTTTTTCCCCCATATCTGTATTCTGTATTGTATAGCTTTTTCCCATGTATTTGGGAATATATGTAGAGAGTTTTTGTTTACATTTGAGGAAAATATTCTTTCATAATGCTTTTAAAAATGTATTCTGTTTGATTGCTTTACTTGGGGGAAGGGAATGTTATACATGTGTTGATTCTTTATCTCGTTTTCTCCATCACTATAACTCTTTTCCTGTATTTTTATCCGTTATTTAATTCCTTGTGATTTAAAAAAAATTCATTTTCCTCAACTTCTTTCCATAACACAGTATTCCTTGTGGTTGTTTTTCCTTTTAGTTTCTGTTTTATTCTGAAATAGTTTTATTCTAGTAATAATTCTTAGTCTTGCTGGTACTTTTGTCAAATCTTCCTTTTCCCCAATCACCTCATTACCAAGTTCTTCAACTTATGCTTCCTGTTGTTCTTTCATAACTCTGACATTATGTTAAATAACTTCAAGGCGGTGACAAAATGGCAGAATAGGAATTTTCTATTGTCTTCACCCCTATCCTTCAATAACATCAATTCTTAGAATCCTTCATGGATGGGAGGTAGTCTAGCACAAAAGTTCCAGCACACCACTGGAAAAAAAGGAAAAATTAGGTATTTTGAAGAGGATAAGAGGCACTGTTTCACTTGACCCACATGACCTCTACCCCAAGGCTCCACAGGTCAATGGCAAGAGTCTAGTCTCAGCCAGTGATTTCTCCCATAGAGGAAGGCGAGGGCAAGTGAGCAAGCATGTCTGCCAAAGAGGCTCACTTGTTTATTGAGGACCCCCTCTACCCAAGAATATTGAGGAGAGGTGCATTTCCAAGGCACAGGAATCAGCTGTGAGAACAGCAGCCAGGGTGATGAGAGACATCAAATGGATTTAGATTCTTCTAACTGCTTCAGGGAATCCATCAAGGAGATGGACCTGCAAGCCACTTGGAATGTGCCTTATCACCACATGCACTTGCTTCATGGCCAGCTCCCTGTATAGGTCTACAAGGATGTTAAGAATGAGATTTTGCAGATGGCTAGTGAACACCTAGGCTCATACATACACAGACCCGATGTGTGGGGTCTGGAGAAAGCAAATAAACTTGGACATTCAGCACTGCCTAAGGAAAAGCCTGTGAGTGTGCATTTTACCTTTGCAACATTGAGCAAAGGTCTACAATCTAAAGAAACCCCCATTCATTTTTTTTTTAATTGAGGAGAGGAGTTGTGGGTGGGAGATGCAGTAAGTGGGTGATGGGCATTATTTTTTTTTAAATTTAAGATATTTTTTATTTATTTGAGAGGGAGAATGAGCAAGAGAGAGAGAGAGCATGAGCTGGGAGAAGAGCAGAGGGAGAGGGAGAAGCAGACTCCCCCTGAGCAGGGAGCCTGATGTGGGGCTCAATCGTGGGACTCTGGGATCATGACCTGAGCTGAGGCAGACTCTTAACCAACTGATCCACCCAGGTGTCCCTGAAACCCCCTACTTCTGAGAAGAGGAAGCAAGAATTGTAGAGTAGGCCGATCCAAAGATGTGAAAGCATAAAACTACTAGAAGAAAATGTAGGTTAGAAGAATATGTAGGGAAAAGATTCCTTGATGTTGGCTTTGGCAACAATGTTTTGGATATGATACCCAAGACATAAGAAACAGAAGCAAAAAACCCAAATGGGACTACATCAAACTTAAAAGCTGCAAAAGAAACATTCAACAAAATAAACAGACAACCAATGGCATAGAAGAAAATACTTGCAAACTATCTGATAAGGGGTTAATCTTCAAAATAAAGAACTCCCATAAATCAAGAAAAATAACATACTTAATTGAAATATGTGCAGAGGATCTAAATAGTCCTTTCTCCAAAGAAGACCTACAAAGAAAAGGGCCAACAGATAAATGAAAACGTACTAAATAAACATCAGTAACATCAGGGAATTGTCCACAAAACCACAATGAGATACAGCCTCAAGCCTGTTAGAATGGCCTTTATCAAAAGGATAAAAGATAATGATTTATTTGTTCTATTTTTGTGAAAAAAGTTGATGGTATTTTGATAGGAATTGAACTAAATGTGTAGATTGCTCTAGGTAGCATAGACATTTTCACAATCTTTGTTCTTCCAGTCCATGAGCATGAAATGTTTTTCCATTTCTTTGTGTTTTCCTCAATTTCTTTCACGAGTATTCTATAGTTTTCTGAGTACAGATTCTTTGCCTCATTGGTTAGATTTATTCCTAGGTAAAATGTATACGGAACCAGAAAAGACCCCAAATAGCCAGAGGAATGTTGAAAAAGAAAACAAAAGCTGACAGCATCACAATTCCAGACTTCAAACTCTATTACAAATCTGTAGTCATCAAAACAGTGTGGTACTGGTACAAAAACAGACACAAAGATCAATGGAACAGAATAGGGGGCCCAGAAATTGACCTTCAACTCTATGGTCAACTCATCTTCGACAAAGCAGGAACGAATGTCCAATGGAAAAAAGACGGTCTACTCAACAAATGGTGCTAGGAACATTGGACAGCCACATGCAGAAGAATGAAACTGGATCATTTCCTTACACCACACACAAAAATAGACTCACAATGGGTGAAAGACCTCAATGTGAGACAGGAATCCATCAAAAATCCTTGAGGAGAACATAGGCAGCAACCTTTTTGACCTCCGGCAGCAACTTCCTCCTAGAAACACCTCCGAAAGCAAGAGAAGCAAGGGCAAAAGTGAACTATTGGGACTTCATCAAGTTCAAAAGCTCTTGCCCAGCAAAGGAAACAGTCAACAAAACCAAAAGACAACCAACAGAATGGGAGAAGACATTTGCAAGTGACCTATCAGATAAAGGGCTAGTATCCAAAATGTAGACCTTATCAAACTCAACACCCAAAGAACA
This sequence comes from Mellivora capensis, assembly GCA_004024625.1. Lineage (NCBI taxonomy): Eukaryota > Metazoa > Chordata > Mammalia > Carnivora > Mustelidae > Mellivora > Mellivora capensis. The sequence goes on along the minus strand of PISX010009843.1, from coordinate 67,963 downwards.
AATAATCCAATCAAGAAATGGGCAGAGGACATGAACAGACATTTCTGCAAAGAAGACATCCAAATGGCCAACAGACACATGAAAAGTGCTCCACATCACTCAGCATCAAGGAAATACAAATCAAAACCACAATGAGATACCACCTCACACCAGTCAGAATGGCTAAAATTAACAAGTCAGGAAATGACAGATGCTGGCAAGGATGCAGAGAAAGGGGAACCCTCCAACACTGTTGGTGGGAATGCAAGCTGGTGCAGCCACTCTGGAAAAGAGAATGGAGATTTCTCAAAAAGTTGAAAATAGAGCTACCCTATGACCCAGCAATTGCATTACTGGGTATTTACCCTAAAGATACAGATGTAGTGATCTGATGGGGCACGTGCACCTGAATGTTTATAACAGCAATGTCCACAATAGCCAAACTATGGAAGGAACCTAGATGTCCATTAGCAGATGAATGGATAATGAAGAAGTGGTATGTATGTATGTGTATACACACACACACACACACACACACACACACACACACACACAATGGAATACTATGCAGCCGTCAAAAAAAAACCTCCATGAAATCTTGCCATTTGTGATGATGTGGATGGAACTAGAGGGTATTATGCTAAGCAAAATAAGTCAATCAGAGAAAGACAATTATATGATCTCACTGATAAGAGGAATTTGAGAAGCAAGACAGAGAATCCTAGGGGAAGGGGGGGAAAAATGAAACAAGATGAAACCAGAGAGGGAGACAAACTGTAAAAGATTTCTTAATCTCAGGAAGCAAACTGAGGGTTGCTGGAGGGGAGAGGGTGGGAAGGATTGTGTTGCTGGGTGATGGACATTGGGGAGGATATATGCGTTATGGTGAGTGCTGTGAATTGTGTAAGACTGATGAATCACAGACCTGTACCCCTGCAACAAATAATAAATTATATGTTAATAAAAAAGATAATGAGTGTTGGCTTGCATGTGGAGGAAAGAGAACTCTTGTGCACTGTTGGTACGATTATAAACTACCAATTTCCTCTACTATGGAAACAGTAGGGAAGTTGCTCAAAAAATTAAAAATAGAACTACCATATGACCCAGCAAACACACTTCTGGGGTATATATGCCCTAAGGAAATAAAATCATTATTTGGAAAAGATAATCTGCACCTGCATGTTTATTGTAGTATTATTCATAATAGCCAAGGATACAGAAGCAGCCTATACCCAAGTATCCATCGACACATGAAAGGTTAAAGAAAATATCATGTATATGTACAATGAGATATTATTCAGCCATATAACACACCATCCTGTTATTTGTAACAAAAAGATTATAACAAGAAAGGCATTAAGTAAAACAAATAAGAGGAAGGCAAATTTCTTATCTCATTTACATGTAGAATCTAATAAAAGCTGAACCCAGAGAAATAATATAGAATGGTAGATGCTAGGGACCGGGGGGCTTGTGGGAAATGAGATGTTAGTCAAATGGTGCCAATTTCCTTTAACAGGATGAATAATACTGGGGTACCTCATGTACTAGACTGTTAAGAGAATAAATATTAAATGTTCTCATTATATACGAAATAACAGTAATCATATATGGTGATGGATTTGTTAACTTTATCTATTTTGCAGGATTTACATGTATTATATCCCATGATATACCTTAAATGTACATAAGATTATATGTTAATTGTATTTCAGCACAGCTGAAAAAAGTTTTAGGTTGAAATATTGCTTTTTAAAAACCTAGTTTGTGGGCATACATTCCTTTTCATTAAGTGTTTATGCATTATTTTGGTACTTAGATTTTTTTTCATGTGATAATTTTGCATTGAGTTTTGACCAGAATCTATTTGTTTGAAATCAAGTTTGTTTTCCTGTGCTTTTATGAGAGCAAACTGGCCAGGATAGTTTTTCTTACTTCATTCTAGACTTTGCTCTCTCTTGTTTTCATGAATTAACAATGAACCTGCTTTATGTATTCTGAGCTCTGCTTTTTCTGTGTTCCATTTTTTTTTTCTTTTTCTGTGTTCCATTCTTCAGATTTTATTTGAAACTTAGTTTTTCTTTGCCCTTATTATTCCTGTCTTCTTGAATTTGGATTATACCATCAGCGATTTCACGTCCGTGATGAGCTTTGTTCTGGAACAAAGTTTATTTAAGCAGTTAATAGTCCCTACAACACTGTAACATCTTCATTACTTATTTCAATCCTTTTACACTAGTTGTGAATTTACAGCCGTGGAAATAAGCATAAATGCATAACGTGTAATCTTGTTCCCTTTAATTATATGCAATCTTTTATTTTATCAATGTGAAGATGTTCTAAATACCATCTTCATAATGGCCTTAAGACTTTGCATATTGAATATAGACATCCAAAAATTTTTTAAAATAGACATCCAAATATTAATCATTGAAATTCGTAATTTTTGAATAGGTCTTAGAACTATTGTCATTAATTAGCTATAGGAACCTTGTTTTAATCATAGGTACTAAGAATTGCAAATTTTAATGAAATTCTAATATTCTGTATTTGTGAGTCATTGTCAAGTGTGATGGAGTTAGGGAAAATTATCTTACACACATTTTGATACTATCGTCTAAGGAATTCTTCCCCAGAACTGCCAACCTAAAGTGTCAAGTCTCAAAATTGATGTTTCCAGGTAAAAGTAAATAGATCATATTTGGTGTTGAGAATTAGTAAATCGAGTGTAGAGAAACCAGAGGAAGGGAGAATAACTAGAGAATAGTTCTTGATGACTTTATATTTGAACTAAAACTTCCTCTGTCCCAAACCTTCTTTAGAAGCAAATGAGAAGAATGTGTTAGTAGACCATAAAAAATATTTATTTTTAAATAAATAAAATAAGGCTTTTTTAGTCAAAGAACTGGTGTTTTCATTGTTTTATTCTTATCTTTGTTTTTTGGTTTTGATTTTTTTTTTAACTGTGTTTTACTTTTATATATTCTTAGGTACATCTGAATGGATTTAGGCAATATTTCCAGAATATTTCTGTAGTGATTCAGGTAAGGAAATTGCTGTATTACTTAAATATATTTATCAGAAAGTTCAGTGTTGTTGTTTTTTTTTTTTTAATTTGAAAAAGTGTGTTCACAAAACAGACTTCTGAAATGTAAGATTTCTTAACATATTCTGGATATAAGGTCTTCATGATCTATCCATTGCAGGTATTTTGTTCTGATTTGAGTCTTGAGTTTATTTTCTTCATGGTCTTTGGATAAGCAGATTTTACTTATGACGAAGTCCAATTTACAAGTGTTTAAGTTCAGTGCATTTATTGTCTGTCTATACCTGCCTTTGTCAGGATTGCAGAGATTTTCACTGTTGTTGTATTTTAGAAATTTTATTCAGCTTTCACCTGTATGTCTATGATTCATCTTGAATTTGTGTGTGTGAGTAGAGATTGGGGCTCATGTTTTTCCTGGTGAATATTTAGTTGTTGCATCACCATTTGTTGAAGTTTTTTGTTCCCTACTGAATTGGTCTAACACTTCTGTGAAAATTAATTCATTATAAATGTGTGGGTCTATTTCTGGACTTGATTTGTTCCCTTGGTCTAATTGTATAACCTCCTATAAAAGGAGGTTTTTTTAGTTTTCTAAACTAAAAAAGGCAACTGCACTGCCTTGACTACGGAAGCTTAAAGGTAAGTCCTGAAATCATGTGGTATTAAATACTGCAGTTTTGCCTTTTTTTCCCCCACATTGTTCTGGTGGCAATGATAGATATTTTGCATGTACATGTTTGTTTTGTTTTGATTTGTTTTTTTTTAAACTAAGCTCCATGCCCAACAGGGGCCTCCAACTCAAAACTCTGAGGTTGAGAGTTGCACATTCTGCCGACTGAGCCAGCCAGGTGTCCCTGCATTTACATGTTTCAATAAAGACCACGAGATACTGATTGGGATTGTGGGGTATCTATAGATCAGTTTAGAAAACATCTTAGCAATATTATGTGCTCAAACATATGAAATTGGGGATAGCACTCTATTTAGGTTTTCTTTTACTTAGAAGTGTAGAAGAGTGCTATATCTTTTGTAAAATTCTCTATTTAAATTTTTATGCCATTTCAAATGGAACAGTTTTTCTTTATTTTCCAAGTTTTTCCTTTCATAAATAAAGTTGATGTTTGCATATAAATTTTACTTATTCTAACAGGATTTTTAAGATTCGTTCAGGAAAAATCAAAGTTTCCTTAGGCTGTTACATATAGACAATTATGCTGTTTGTCCATAAAGATAGTTTTGCTTGTTGTGTGACAAACCTTATAGCTTTTGTTTAATTATCTTGCTTAGGTCATTAGTTGCACTTGATAAGATCTAAAATATAGTAATCCCTCTTTATTCTTGGGGAATACATACCAAGCTTCCCTGTGGGTGCCTGAAACCATGGATAGTGCCTAAACATACAGTGTTTTTTCCTATGTGTACATGCCAAGATAACTGTACGAATCAGGCATAGTAAGAGATTAATAATTCTAATGAAATAGAGCAATTAAAACTATATACTGTGATAAAAGTTCTTTGAATGTGGTCTTTCTTCAAATAGTTATTGATCCATACTCTACACTCTTCTTGTGATGATGTGAGATAATAAAATGCCCACATGATGAGATTTAGTGAGGTGAATGACATAAGAATGGTGACATACGATTAGGCTCCTACTGACCTGATGGTATGTCCAAAGGATGATTATCTTATTCCAGACCTGTTGACTATGGACAACTTGACCATAGAAAGGAAAAGCATGGATTGGAGAGGCAGTGGGGGGACTACCAAACAGTGTTAACTCAAAGTGCTAAGAACAGACACTGTCATTTTCCCAAGTTTAGTAAAAAAGTGTTCAATATAGCATGATTAAGTGTGATTTTACGTGTGAACTCTTCATATATGCCTCTTAGCAGATTGAGTTGCTTTTTAAAATATTTGAAGACTTGAACTGTCCCTATTCTCTTCGATTAAAAATGAAGGTATTCCTGAAGGCGGCAAAGGGGGCTTAGTAAGATACTTTAGAGAATCTACCAGGTGAAACACCTAAGCTGTACTGCCATCAATTGACAAATCTAAAATCAGTATTTTTCAGTCTATTGCTTTAATAAAAAAATATGAAAGGGACGCCTGGGTGGCTCAGTTGGTTAAGCAGCTGCCTTCGGCTCAGATCATGATCCCAGTGTCCTGGGATCGAGTCCCACATCGGGCTCCTTGCTCATCAGGAAGCCTGCTTCTCCCTCTGCCTCTCTGTCTGTCAGTGCTCACTCTCTCTCTCTCTCTCTCTGACAAATAAATAAATAAAATCTTTAAGAAAAAAAAAAAAATGAAAAAGAAATTCTCTTATTCACAGTGTACATTCTGTAAGCAAACTCACAGTGTAGCCACATTTGGATACAGGCAAATAATACATGTTTGTTTTACTGAATGTGATATTTAAAAAAAAAATAGTTACATATATTCTGGACTTAAAATAATGGTACATTCTTACAAAGTATAAATTAAATAAATAAAAATGTTTCTCTATGGAAATAATGTGCAGATTATATAAATGTTTTTAAAAATTAATTACACAAATTATAACTATCTTAGTTAAAGAATATTATACATTTGTGTTCTTCATACCTAGGCCTATTAAGATCTGTGTGATAATGGGAATATTTAATATTCACTATGATTTAACTAATATTTATCATGTGAATATATAACATTGCAGTAGATAATTAATATTTGAAATTTAAAACCTATCTTAAGCACATTTTCATACATTAATAAAAAAGAATTATAGGTAATTATCAAAAACACATTCATCAACATGATTTCTTATGTTCCACCTAGAAAGGACTCTCCTGAAACGGTAAATAGTGATTAAATTCTTCGTTTACCTACATAGATCCCTAAATAACAAGTTTGGAAAGTCAAACAGGGAACAGGCAAATGTGACTTCCTGGGGAAAAGAGAAATTAAATTCAATGTATCAACAAAATCACAGTGCAGTCCTATATTCAAGCCTTTTCCAGAGCTACTGGTACAACTAGGCAACTAATAGCCAAGAATTTAAGCTGGGATGAATAAAGAAACCATAATGAGAAAAAAATTACTCCTTTGATCTTAAAGAGAGATGCTTAGTTCAAGTTAGAACAAAATTATAAAACACATAACTTAAAACCAAAATCAAGTCCTCTTATTCTTATAAAAACAGGATCAAATCAGTGGTTAGCTAGGTACTTCTAGAAGATGGAGTAACCAAAGAGCAAATTTTAAAATAATTTAAAAGTTTATGGCAAGCTGAGTGAAATAGATAACAATTATTCGTAGAAATTTACTTTAAACATGGTCAGACATGTGTGTTTGGATTTATTCCAACATGGACCATCCATATACCTCAGCTCTGCTATAATTAGAATGGAAAAATCCATATTATCTGCCTTTGTTTATGACGTTTATTGAATTAATCTCTTTATTCAGCTAATATCAATTGAGTGTTGACCGCATTCCTGGCACTTTGTATAGTGCCATTGATGTCATCAAAGAAACAGTATGGCTTAGCTATGAACATCACACCAGTTATCCTAATATTGAGGCCTAATTGTTGGCATCAGGGCAGCTTATGGTAGCATTGTGCCCTGATGGTGTCAGCCCAGTGCCTCTATGTCAGGGGCTGAATGTCTTTTTTTTTTTTTTTTTCTTTTTCCTTTTTTTGCAGTTGGCAAGGCGGCCAGTTAGCTGGAGTAGACTCAGTGAAGGTAGAGTAGTAGAATATAATGTCAAGGGAGTCTCAGGGGTCCACCTCATGTAGAACATTGTAGTTCATAGTAAGGGTTTTGTTTCTAATCTAAGATAAATGACAAGACTATGGGAAGAACAGGTTTGCCAAGTAAGGGGAGATTGGTAATTCAGTTTTTAACCTGTTAAGTTTGAAATGTCTATTAGACATTCAAATTCACATGTCAGATAGGCAGTTAAATCAGTGAGTCTGACATTCATGGGTTGCATGAATTTCAAAGTTACTGGCCTGAATCTATTTGAGATTACCTAGCACAGAGAAGGAGCTACAATCAAAAGGCTAAGTACAAAGACACTCCATCAGTCATCAACCAGAGGAAGGGAAGATAAGAACCGATAAAGACAAATAAATGTAGGACGGAGGTAGAAGGAGAGCCCAGAGTTGGAGGTGTACTTGAAGAAAGTGAGAAAGAAGGGTGTCAAATATGATGTGAAAATCTGCTAATAAGTCGAGTAATTTAAGAACTGAGAATTGGCCAATAAATGTGCTGAGGTTATATGTGAACTTGTCAGAATCAGGTTTTTGTTAAACCAAAATCCTGTTTGACACTAAACTAAGAAAGAATTGAAGGAAAGTATAAGTAGTGAGTATAGATGAAATTGTGGGGAGATATATATATATATACATATCTCAAAAGAAGAAAACTTAAGTCACTAGGTGATTCCACTGTGACTGAAGTGATTTTACCGTGAGAGAAAGGAATAATAGGGAGTTGAGAAGTACAGAAAAAGTGACCCTAAGTAAACAAGAGATGATTTAAGGGAGGTGTTAGCCTTAAACAGGAATACAGCCAATTGATCCATATTAACACAAAAGAAGGTCAAGTACATGGGCAATTACTTGGAAACAGAGATGACCAGGAATTAGGAAAAGAGTAGTTGTGGAGAGAATGTGAGAGAGCCAGCAGCTGAATGTGTTCAATAATGAGGAGGGTTAAGACCGGAGGTGTATGGATGCCTGCATCAAAGAGAAATAGCAGGTGATAGGTCAAGGTCAAGCTGAAGTTTCCACAGATAAGGAGTAACCATGCAATTACCTGGGAGTGGTGATGAGAATCAAGTAAAGCAATGATGCTTGTTCTAGCCGCAGTGGCAAGAGAGCAAGTACTTGAGAAGATTACGTGGAGAGCATTGTCCTCAGTGGAATGTGTGCTTTCTGTTAGAGCAAAAATAATCACAAAAGATGAGGTTTTTCTGGGGGAACAGAATGAGAGGGTTAAAAGTTGGAGAGGGCTCATAAATTTGTATGATATGAGAAGATGCCCAGAATATGGGATGGATTCCTGGTGACGATGAATAAATTAGAGGTCCTGGGATTCTTTTCGTTACTGTCCCACAGAAGGATTTTGAGCATACTTAGTTTAGTTTTGATGGCCTTCCTAGTAGTTTTGGTAGTGCAGTGTCATTTGCAGGAAGATGGTAGATTGCCACACCCTCTTTTTTCCTGAGAAGGGCAGGGTCAGAATAACTTTGCTGAATGGTGTTAGGGGGAGCATGTGTTTACTTTCAGCTGTGCATATCTGTACTCATCTGAAATGTAAGTTTCAGTTTTCCGTTTTGGTGGGAAAAATAATGTAGGGTTATTACAATTAAGTAACATTCGATTTTGCTTGCTTTTTTGTTTGTTTTTCTCAGATAAAGTGTTTAACATGTCTCATACGTAGGAGATAGTCATTAACTAGTAGCTTTCAGGTATTACAGGTGCTGAAAATGATTTTAGTAATTAGATTTTAGAGAACATTGTCAATTATTAAAATGTATAGAAATGCCTAAGATCGCATGTTAGAAAAGCAAGTGGATATAGTTTCTGATGATGTATGTGGCATTAAAAAATACTTACAAATTTATTGACTCTATCTGCTTGTCAGGGTACTTTTTAAAAGCTGTTTACAAAGCATGTCTTTGATGTAACTGTAATAGGGCTTATAACTTTAATTATAATTTTGGATACCGTGTAGCAACAAGAGGAACATAAGTAAGCCCTATGATGTCTGGAAGTCATTTCTGGCAGTAGTTCAAACGTTAAACCCCAGTATTTGATTATTCAATTTGCATCTTCTTCATGTTTGATTATATGGACTCAATAGTTAAATTTTGACCTAAGGGGAATTAAAGATAAGAAATTTTATATTTTACTAATTCTAACATAAGAAATGAACCTTCTCAAAGGTGGGGAAACATAATATAGTGTATTTCACAAAACTCTTGAAGTATGCAATGATATGCTCGAGGTAACATGTACTTCAGAAATCTGTCTTTCTGTGTGTCTCTTTGTCTCGGTTTTCTAAGCTGCCCACTCATTTGACGCTAAGCATTTAGGCCATGACAAATAGTTACCTAAACTGAGTATGAATAGAAACAATGGGATTACCCTGCTTTCTTGAAATAATAACCTTTATAAATGCATGACAAACTGCAAATCTTACTGTTTTTCTTTCCAGACAATTTATCATGTGTCATATTTCTAGCCATGGTTGCCTAGTTTTGGAATCCTTACAAATTATGGACTTAGACTCTAAAAAGATTTAACTTTTATTTTTAATAAAACAAAATCATTAAGTGGATGATTTTTATCTATATTAAAACCTTAACATAAGATGAATATATAATAGTTAATAATTCCCATTATTAATACAAAAGTTATTTATCATTATACTTTGCACAAGACATAGGATTATACTAAGCACTTCTGCCCATGCTATCTTTTGATTCTCAAAGTCAAAGTATATGTGATTGTTCTCATATTACAGATGACAAAACGAATGCTTGAAGAATTCAAACGATAATGCTTAGTTTCCCCGAGAGCGATAATGTGAAACTAGGACTTTATTCAAGGACTTTCTTGGCATTTGCTATGCCTTTACCACAAAGTGATGATTTGAAAAATTCCAGTTCTTTTCTTTTCAAACCATTCTCTTCAGTACTGTTTGTTGATGTTCCATAATGTATTTTTGTTTTTAAGATTTTATCTATTTTAGCATGTATGCACATAGGAGGGGGCAGAGGGAGAAGGAGAGAGAATCTCAAGCAGATCCCCCACTGAGTGTGGTGCTTTTTGCGGGGCTCTATCCCATGACCCTGAGATCATGACCTGAGCTGAAAGCAGGAATTGAGGTTTAACTGACTGAGCCACCCAGGCCCCTCTTCATAATGTATTTTTTTTTTTAAAGATTTTATTTACTTATTTGACAGAGATCACAAGTAGGCAGAGAGGCAGGCAGAGAGACGGGCGGCGGGGGAAGCAGGCTCCCTACCAAGCAGAGAGCCCCATGCAGGGCTCCATCCCAGGACCCGGAGATCATGACCCGAGCCAAAGGCAGAGGCTAACCCACTGAGCCACCCAGGTGCCCCCATAATGTATTTTTAAGGGACAATATGTAAAATCTTACTTTGATATATTTTATTTTTGTATTCACATTTGCATTGTCACTATTTAGAGCCTTTTGCATTTCACACATAGAGCCTTGCCTCTACTCCTTCTCCAGTCCTAGCCTCATCAGATCTTTCCTTCATGTTCTATACCAGATGATGCTTTATAAAACATAGTATCCTATAGCTCTAATTTTTAAAATCACATTATTCTTAAAATACTACCCAAGCCTATAATGGCCTAGAATTGTATTGATCTATCTGGTTAATGCCTTCAATTTTATCCTCTATAACCTTTTTTTTTTTTAAGATTTTATTTATTTGAGGGAGAGAGAGAGAGAACATGAGCAAGGAGAGGGACAGAGGGAGAGAGAGAAGCAGACTCCCTTCTGAGCAGAGAGCCTGATGCAGGGCTCAATCCCAGGATTCTGGGATCATGACCGGAGCCAAATGTAGAGGCTTAACTGACTGAGCCACTCAGGCACCCCCTCCTCTATAACCTCTTTATTTGAGGAAGAGGCAGAAGAGAAAAAGGAAGACCACATGCCATGTTTCCAAGTATTTAAATGATATAAATTAAGCCATATAATAAATATACTTTGTTTCTACTTTGATATGCTTTCAAATCAGTGAAATTGAAAAATGAGTACAAAGCTATGTTTTTATAAAACTTAAAATGGGCCAAATATTAAGGATGACTTAGTATTATTTTATATATTTCTAGGTATACTGATGATGGGGTAGGGAGTTCTGGAGTTATAATTATTACATAATTATTTTATAAAGTTTACTGTGTTTAGGGTGCCTGGGTGGCTCAGTTGGGTGCATGTCTGCCTTCAGCTCAGGTCATGATCCTGTGGTGGTGGGGCTGAGCCCTGATTCAGGCTCCCTGCTCATTGGGGAGTCTCCTTCTCCCTCTGCCCATCCCCCTGTGCCAGTGCTCGCATGTTCTCTCACTCTCTCTCAAACAAATAGATAAATAAATCCTAAAAAAATGTTTACTGTGTTTATTTCAGATTACTAATTTAATTACCATAAAATGTTTTCATAATTTGTGTGAGTAGAAAGTTGTGCTGTTTGATTCCTTAGCCACCGATCACACATGATTATTCAAGTTAAAATTAATTAAAACTGAAGTGTAGTTATTAGTTCTGTATACACTTTAGTCATATGAATGGCTTAATAGCCACATGTCCCTGGTAGGTAATTTATTGGATGAGGTGGGTAGAAAATATTTCCATCATGATAGAACATTTTAATGGAGAACATTGATCTAAAAGATTAAGAAATTAAACATTTTATTGAGACTTCACATAATGTGAACATAGAGTAAGTTGGGGGAAATTAGAGGGGAGATAAACCATGAGATACTGGACTGTGAGAAACAAACTGAGGGCTTTGGAGGGGCGGGGGGTGGGAGGTTGGGTGAGCCTGGTGGTGGGTATTACGGAGGGCATGTATTGCATGGAGCCCTCCCTGGGTGTGGTGCATAAACAATGAATTCTGGAGCACTGAAAAGAAATAACGTGGGAAAAAATTAGAATTAAATAGAAAAACTTAACAAAAATTACTTTTTATATGCACTTTTATAAAAGGTTGTCTTTATTTCAAAAAGTAATCATACTCATTAAAAATCAGAAGACACAATGATCTGAGGCGGGAGCATAAGATCGTGAACTCACCTCCTCTCATGAACACACCAGACTTAGAGCTACATATGGATCGTTTGAGAACTAGATAACTATATTCCACAACAAAAGGTAAAAGGGTTACCTTGACGCAGGTAGGTAAGGTAGAGATAGTCTCTCCAAAACCCCACCCCTGGCCCAGGGGCTCACAGTAGGGAGAATCTCAATAGTCGTCTTATTTCTCAGGAGCTAGGACTTGGTGCCCTGTACCAGGCACCCAACCCTTGGGTCTGGCTTCTAAAACTAATCGGGCTAATGTCCAAGGGACCCAAAGTGCTCTAGGAAACTGAAATTTTCCTTTTAAAGAGCTCATGTGCTGTCTCTTTCACCTGGGGACTCAGTACAAAAAGCGCAAGTTTGCAAAACGCCTCGATTGTATACAAGTGAGATTCTTTTGCTGGTTCGAGGCATCAGCTAGTGTGCAGGGGACAGATGGGGCATTCTGTACATTGGCAGAGGCCATTTGTGTGCTTTCCGCCTTACCTGGTAAGGCAAGCAGAAAGGCTTGGGTGTGTGGCACCTTCCTACTGCATTGCTGAGGCTTCAGAGAGCATGGCACTTGCAGAGATTCCACGCTCCCTGGATGAGGCTGGCAAATGTGAGTGGTCGCAGCATTCTTCCGGTGCTCATCCTGGGGCCTGCATGCAAGGCTGAGAGGGCACTCTCCTGAAGCATTGCTGCTGAAGTCCATGGGCTTCCGCCCTCCTCTTCCCATCTTCTGGAGCTACTGACTGTGCCCTGTCCCCTTCACTTTACAACTACCCTACTAAAGCCTCTGGGTGCAGGCAGACCACACAAGGAAAACACTTTGTTTGCCTGTGCTTGGTGGGCCTTAGCTCCAAGGGACTATAACAATCAAAAAGACCATTTTTGGCAGATCACAACCCCCAGGGTACTGCATAGTTACATAATGGAAGCAGAGAAGTGTCTTAGTGCACCTCACTGGCCATGCTACAGCTTAACAAGACCTTTCAGAAATGACCTTATACACTTTAGTCTAGAGTCCAAATTCTCACACCTGTCTCCCCGGGACTACCTCCACATCTCCCAGTTGGGAGGCTACTACTGTTCATGATTGTGACCTTAAAGTTAAACAGTTTATATTTGCTTACTTTAAAAGCTGCTACCTCGGGGCCTGACTGCCATCAGCCTGAAAGTAGGCGCTAAATAAGATGCTTCCTATTGGATCACTGATAGGTCTTGGCACACCCTCAACAATGGGTCCTTACTGAGAATAAATTAGGTGGTTTAGATGTTCACAAAGATTCAAGAAATAACCAAGAGCCTAAGGGCAAGAGTGAAGGAGAAAGATACAAGGCCACAACCTGAAGATTGGGAAAGGAAGCAGTTTCACTTGAGATATATAGAAATAAAGTGAAGTAAAATGAGAAACCAGAGAAGTATGTTTTAAACAAAAGAGGAAGACAAAACCTCAGAAAAAGAGCTTAATTTGAAAGATAAGCAATCTATCTGATCAAGAGTTCAAAGTAATGGTCACAAAGATGCTTACCAACCTCCTGCAAACTGGATCAACTCAATGAGAACTTCAACAAAGCCTTAGAATACACAGGTAAGTACCAAACAGCAGTGACCGAACAGAATAATATAACTACAGAATACATCAGAAGGGTTCAACAGCGGACTATGAAACAGAACAGATCAGTGAACTGAGAGACAAAGCAATAGAACATATACAGACCCAGAAGCAAAGAGAAACAAATAAAAATAAAGATAATTTAAGGGACCTGTGTGACAACAAGCAAAATAATATTCACATTGTAGGGGTCCCAGAAGAAGAGCCAGATAATGGCTAATAAAGGCAATAGACCTAGAAGTTCTGGAAGCTCAGAGTTCCAAAAAAGATGAACCCAATAAGCTCTTCACCAAGAAATGTAATTAAAATGTCAAAATTGGCAGGTAAAAGAGGTCTTAAAAGCAAGAGGAAACCAAATTGTTAAGTATAAAGGGAGCCCCATAAGAATATCAGTGGAATTCTCAGCAGAAACTTGGCAGGCCAGAAGGGAGTGACATGACCTGTCGCGAGTGCTGAAAGGAAAAAAACTAAACCAAGAGGACTCTACTTGGCAAGGTTATCATTCAGAATGGAAGGAGAGAGAATTTTCTAAACAGGCAAAAGCTAATGAGGTTCATCACCACTAACCAGCCTTATAAAGAACATTACAGGGACTTCTTTGAGCTATAAAGAAAGGGTACTAATAACAAACCCAGAAAAAAGCAAAAATCTTACTGGAAAAGCTAAAGTAAAGGTAGTGGATTAATTTATAAAGGTATGAATTTTAAAAGACAAAAGTTGTAAAATTAACTGCCCCTATAATCTGATCAGTGAAGTTATCCATAAAATGAAAAGATATAAAACGTGACATCAAAAACCAACTGTAGGGCACTTGGGTGGTTCAGTTGACTGTGCACCTGACTCTTTGTTTTGGCTCTGATCATGACCTCAAGGTCATGAGATCAAGACCCAAGTTGGCTCCATGCTCATCTGGAGTCTGCTTGAAATTTTCCCTCCCCCTCAGCCCCACCCTCCCCTCCCCTTTTGTGCTCTCCATTTCTCTCAAAATACGTAAAATCTTTAAAAAAAAAAAAAAAAAAACCTTTAAACTGTAGAGGGGTTATTAAAATGTAGAGTTTTGGAATCTGTTTACAGTTAAAATCAATTTAAAGTAGACTTATATACATAGGATGGTATGTAATCCTCACAACAACCCCAAAGCAAAAGCTTGTAGTAAATATACAAAAGAAATTGAGAAAAGAATCAAAACATTACACTAAACAAAGCCTCCATACACAAAGGAAGGTTGAGAAGAAAAGAGTGGGTAGGATCTGCAGAAACGGACTGTAAAACCATCAAGAGAATGGCAAATAGATAACTATAGTTATTTTAAATGTAAATGGACTGCATTCTTCAAAGAATCAGTGGCTGAACAGTTAAAAGAAAAAATCAGAAGACACGTTGCTATAATGCCTACAAGAGAAGGATTTAGAAATAATGACACACAGACTATAGATGGAATAAGGGATTCTTTGCAGATGGAAATGAAAAGGCTGGTGTGGCTTTACTCACATCAGATAAAATAGACTTTAAAGACTAATAAAGAGGGGTACTTCATAATAAAGGGGTCAGTCTCAAGAAGATGGAATATTTGTACAGTCATGCAATAGAGGAGAATCTAAATACATAAAGCAAACATTAACAGACCTGAAGGGAGAAGTGCATGTAATAGTGGGACATTTTTACTCTCCCATTTTTTTTTATGATTTTGTGTATTTGAGAGAAAGTGAGAGAGAGCAGAGAGGGGAGAGGGTCAGAGGGAAAAACAGACTCCCCTCTGAGCAGGGAGCCTGATGTGGGACTTGATCCCGGAACTCAGGGATCGTGACCCAAGCTGAAGGCAGTCACCCAACCAACTGAGCACCCAGGCTCCCCCCCACTACCCCATTCTCATCAAAGTGCTGACGAGATAGAAAATCAGTAATGAAACTACAGATTTGAACAATGCTAAAGCAAATGGGCCTAACAAAAACAGAATGTTCTATCCAACTGCAGGGCACATGAACCACAATGACATACCACCTCACAACTATTAGAATGGCTATTAAAAAGATGAGAAATAACAAGTATTGATGAGGATGTAGAAAAAAGCGACCGATCCATCACTCACCCTGTTGGTGGGAATGTAAATTGGTGTAGGCACTGTGGAAAACAGTATGGAGGTTTCTCAAAAAAATTACAGAACTGCCCTATGATCCAGCAATCCCACTTCTGGGTGTCTAGCTGAAGAAGACAAAAATACTAATCTGAAGATACATGTGTCCCTATGTTCATGCAGCATTATTTACAATATCTAAGATAGGATACAACTTAAGTGTCCATTAGTAGATGAGTGGATAAAGATGTGTATATGCACCCACACTACAATGGGATGCTCCTCAGCTATAAAAACATGAAATGTGGCCTTCAACGATAGCTTGAATGACCTTGAGGGTTTTATATGCTAAGTGAAGTAAGTCAGAGAGACAAGTACTGTATGATTTCATTTATATGTAGAGTCAAAAAAAAAACCCACACAAAATCTAAACTCACAGATACAGATAATAGGTTGGTGGTTGCCTAGGCGGTGGCGACTTTAGGGGGGCAAAATGGATGTAGGGGATCAACTACAAACTCCAGTTTTAAAATAAGACATGGAAGATGTAATATACAGTGTGGAGCATATGGTCAATACTGAATTTTGCATAGTGACAGTTGGTAAATAGTCTTACGAGGGTGATCATTTTGCAGCACATACAAAGGTCAAACTACTTTTGTACAGCTGAAAATGATACCGTATGTCAGTTATACATATTGGTATGGTGAAAAATCAAGACAATACAATTTGCAAGTGTTGAAAGTAATTTTAAAATTATTTAAAGTTCAGTTTTTAACTTAATTTTTAAGATTATGATTAACAAATACACAAAATAAGCCTTTTTGAAATTCTAGTGTGTAGTGTCTACTTGCCAATATAAATCATGTTGGGTCTTAGACCACACATGTACAAATTTAAAAGTAACAGACTTTGTAATACAGTAAAATACTCCTTAGCTGCCCTGTGCGACTTTGGAAAATCCTATTGTAATTCATAGGTACCTCTGGACCTGTAAGTTGAAACATTAAAGGAAGCAAAAAATGGATACTTGGAACTAGTACTAGGAGGTTGCATTTCAGTAGGCATAACATGCTTGGTTTCGTGCTGATGGACATAATTTAAGATGTAAATTTCTTTAACGTTTCTGCCCTTCGAATTCCCCCCAAACTCTGAAGCAATATTTATCTTTCACCCTGGCAGCGACCCAAATTTTAAACCTTTATGGCATTGGGATGTAATAAACTTGTAAATTTTTTTTTAATTGAGAACAAGATCTGGGGAAGGGTTTCCCTGTTTGATGGGAGGGAACAGATGTTTAGGGTGTATAAGTTTTTCTGTTAGCACAGAGCATTAAACCCAGAGGAAACACGGCCTCCCAGGTGTGATATAACAACTTTATTATATGTCTTGTGGGGCCTTCTAAAGCACTAGGGTAGCCAGTGGTTTCTCTCCCTTAGATTGAAGGGTGCTAACTGCACTACAGCCCTTGCAATAGAAGCATACTGTGATCTTTGCACTTGATTTTTTTGAATTTTAGGCTTCTTTGCTTAGGAAATTATAGTTTTGATTTAAACTTCAAAATATTATTTTTCAAGGTCCAATAAAAACACCAATGTTGGTGAAACAAAAGCCTTCCTAGGTTAATCCTTACCAGAAGTAAACAATCCTTCTGAATTCATGGGCCATTTATTCCTCTGCCTTAACTGAAGTTTCCCAGGACTTCTCTTTGGCCAGGAGCAGTCTAAAGTAGCAGGATTTTCAGAACTTGCCTAACTGCCTTCAATAAGGGGACTCATGCTTTCTTTTCTTTTTTTTTTTTTTTCGTGTATTTTCTGTAATTAAAGCATCAATGTAAGAGATTTAAGGAAAAGAAAAAAAAATCCTGAATCCCTGGGAGTTATATCTTTTATTATAGTAAT
The DNA here is from genome assembly GCA_004024625.1 of Mellivora capensis. Classification (NCBI taxonomy): domain Eukaryota; kingdom Metazoa; phylum Chordata; class Mammalia; order Carnivora; family Mustelidae; genus Mellivora; species Mellivora capensis. Next base: position 50,544 of record PISX010009843.1, on the reverse strand, counting down.
TGATGTATGCATATGTATACATTCCATCATGTACTAGATTGCTACACTCATTAGGGAGAGAACAATGATATAGCATCATTTCTTTGCTTAAACAGATACGTATTCTTTATGGAATAATAACTTTCTCTTTCCAGCAGTCATGGTCTCACCCATATTCACAATCAAACAATTTCTATTAGGTCTGTATGACCTGTTAAAGATAGTAATAAAGTGGATGAGAATAGAATCATGCGTTCTGAGTCACAAAGTCATCCAAATCACATTGTGGGCTTTGATGTCTCTTCAAAGGGAGTCTTGCAGCCCAAAGAGAATGATTGGGAGGGGCATTAGTGAGAAGTCTGGGAGAACATTTTACAAATACATGTTCTGACAAGGTAGATTCAGACTATGTTAAAAGGTCATAGCAGGGTTCCAACATTACCTTGGTATCTGGCCAGCGGCCCATGCTGAGACTCCTCTCAACTTCACACTGATGTAACTATCGTATCAGGGAGAAAAAAAAAAAAAACCCACAAAGGGAAAATATGAAAATTCAGCACTAGTACCAACAGTCAAGTTATTGCCACAACCCTAGCTTTAAAAATCAATCCTTTTTTTTATCCCTCTTAGTGCATTGGTTTTAAGTTTCAGAGTAATCAGTTATCTTTTTAATAGTCTGTAATGATGTATACCTGTTCTAAATATTTCTTAGCCTCATTCTCTTCCCAAGCAAGGTGAAAAACCCCTTGTGAGGAGGCTTGCCAAGTGAATACCATAGACCCAGTTAAATTTAAATCTGAGATAACCAATGGATATTTTTGTACTATTAGAAAGTGTCCAATATTTCATGGGTCTAAAAACTGCATTGTTCATCTGAAATTAAAATTTAGCTGAGTGTCTTATATTTTAACTTGTTATATTGGGCAATCCCAAGTGTGAATTTAGATGGTCTTCTTCCTTTCTTCCACTTCATACCTCTGTCAGCCTGGTTAATATATATATACACAGATATATCTATATCTATACCTATACATATATATATATATATATATATATATATATATATAGACAGACATGCATATATATTTATGTAATTTTTAAGTATTTATTTTTAGAGAAAGAGTGGGTGTTCAGTTGGGGTAAGGAGCAGAGACAAAGGGAGAAGGAGAGAGAATCTCAAGCATATACCCCATAATCGCGGAGTCATAGCTGGTGCTGGATTCCTCAACCCACAAGATCATGCCTGAGCCGAAACCAAGAGTTGGCTGCCTAACACACTGAGCCACCCAGGTGTCCCAGGTTAGTACATATTTTCAAGTCTGAGAGCTAGAGTAAGTTGGTTTTTTTGTTTGTTTTGGTTTTTTTTCTCCCTTCTAACACAGAGATTTAAAAACCTGGCTTTGTATTTGAACCACAAGAAAAGCTTCAAAATAATGTTCATGCCCAGGAAATGCCTAGGTCTGGAATGAGGTCCAGGTATTCCCCCAAGGGGGAGGGACGACAAAGGCTTATAATCTCTTTATACTCCGTAGTTGAGGTGAACTGACAATAGAAAACCATTGATGAAGACACCTTCTCAGAATACAGATTGTTCCTTTTTAGGATGGCTAAAGAGAGAGAACACTCTTTTCATGGATCTAAGCAGATGTAATAATCTCAGCACAGGCCCTTAGCTAGTCTGCACTGACCCCTTTATAAGGTGAAATGTGTGGAGGCAGTGAAAGCTGGACACAGGCATCATAGTCACCAGGAAGCCGGCCGGTATGTACCTGATGGGCTGCTCCAGCTCACAAAGGATGGCACGATATTTAGTCCACAGGAAAAAAAATAATTTACTAATCCTTTCAAAAGTACAACTAAAAGCGCTCTTTGATTTCAAACACAATACGGATGTCAAAATTTAAAAGCTCCATTATCATTAAATTGCGTCAAATTTATATCTGTACAGACTTTTGTTTCATTCCTAAACGATCTTGTGATTCCAAAAGTATTTTTTCTGAAGTTGTATTGGTTCTAGGTATCCTTGAACTTTGTCACTGAAACTACTCAACAACCAACCCCCCACCTCACCCCATTGTTAGACAAGCAGAATCTCAGGTCCTACAGCAGACCTGGGAATCAAAATCTGCATTTTAGCAAGATCACCAGGTGATTTGTGTATGAATTAAAGTTTGAGAACCATTGATCTCAACCCTGGGGAAAGAGATTTAACTGATAATTCAAAAAGAATTGAAGCATATGAAAAATATTAGTGATCAGATACCAATTAATGGAAGAGTAGCAAATTACTTTGTCCAGTCTTTAAGTTATATTAGGTTAATTCATTAACTAGTTTCATACTGGTCTGCTGAAGGTGCTGTGTAACAAACCATGCTCTACATTTCTGAAACAACTAATTCTTTTTTTTAAATTTAATTAAAAAATTTTTTTCCAGTGTTCCATGATTCATTGTTTTTGCGCCACACCCAGTGCTCCATGCAGTACGTGCCCTTCTTAATACCCACCACCAGGCTCACCCAAACCCCACTCCCCTCCCCTCCAAAACCCTCAGTTTCTTCCTCAGAGTCCACAGTCTCTCATGGTTTGTCTCCCACTCTGATTTCCCCCAACTCATTTCTCTCCATCTCCCAGTGTCCTCCGTGTTATTCTTTATGCTCCACAAGTAAGTGAGACCATGTGATAATTGACTCTCTCTGCTTGACCTATTTCACTCAGCATAATCTCTTCCAGTCCCGTCCATGTTGCTACAAAAGTTGGGTATTCATCCTTTCTGATGGAGGCATAATATTCCATTGTATATATGGACCATATCTTCTTTATCCATTTGTCCATTGAAGGGCATCTTGGTTCTTTCCACAGTTTGGCAACTGTGGCCATTGCTGCTCTGAACATTGGGGTACAGATGGCCCTTCTTTTCACTGTATCTGTATCATTGGAGTAAATACCCAGTAGTGCAATTGCAGGGTCATGGGGTAGCTCTTTTTAACTTCTTAAGGAATCTCCACAGTTTTCCAAAGTGACTACACCAACTTGCATTCCGGCCAACAGTGTAAAAGCATTCCCCTTTCTCTACATCCTCCCCAACACTTGCTGTTCACTATTTTGTTAATTTTGGCCATTCTAACTGGTGTCAGTTGGTATCTCAATGTGGTTTTGATTTGAATCTCCCTGATGGCTAATGATGATGAACATTTTTTCATGTCTGATAGCCATTTGTATGTCTTCTTTGGAGAAGTATCTGTTCATGTGTTCTGCCCATTTTTTGACATGATTATCTGTTCTGTGGGTATTGAGTTTGAGGAGTTCTTTATAGATCTTAGATATCAGCCTTTTGTAGTGTCATTTGCGAATATCTTCACCCATTCCATGGGTTGCTTCTTTGTTGTATTGACTGTTTCCTTTGCTGTGCAGAAGCTTTTGATCTTGATGAAGTCCCAAAAGTTGTTTGATTTTTTTTTTCTTCAAGCACTGAAATCCTTAAGAAGCAGTGTGTCTGTTTGCCAAAAATCAAGTTGATTTATAGAAATTTATACTAAATAAATGTATACCAAATAAATAACCATGGTTGTTTACTGAGAGATGGCATTCAAGGTAATTAGCAAAAGTCAACCTTTAACAATCAAGTTAATAACAAAAATGTGGACATTCTTCAAAAAAATTATAATCTCTTTGTGGGCAGAATTTAATGGAGCCATTGTCCCGATTTATCAAATTGATGTGAAGTTATATTTGCATAATATTGTAAATATTTTTATTGAAATTCACAAAGGACAAAATTTGGAACAAAATAAATGTTTCAGACTTAGATACTTAAAGTAAATACCAGAATATACATTCCGGGAGTTTATGGATTTTTATTTCTTCTTTAGACATCTCGAGATTATTTTGATTTTTAGTAATCAAAAGTAATAAACCATTATCTTTCTATGTATCTAATTTTATCTATATAATTATTTCCATTTTATATATTAATAAATGCTTGATAAGATAAATGTTAATATACTACATATTTTCAAACTACAATAGTAAGAGGGATCCACAAATAGGTTTAAAGCTTATATGTTTGTATATGAAAAGATAGTAAAGAGAGAAGTAGTTTGGAGGTAAGGAAAGAATACCAGTTTTTTGGTCATAGGAACAGGGCCTAATAGTTGAGATCTGCTATTTCCTCCAAGTCTAAACATCTTTGAGTTTTCTAGTGTCTCCCTCCCCCTCTTTTTTATATAAAAGACTTTACATGCTTTTCAAAGCATATAATATGATTAGCTTCATATTCATGAAATAAAAGATATATTTACCCATGTTGTTAAAAGTGAATGGAAAAAAAAAAAGCCATTTGAAAAGAAAACTTTAACTCCTTTAGTTTAGTAGAAAAAAAGTGTAAGTTGCTTAGTATCAAAAATGATGCTCCCTTAATGTTCCGTGTTAGTTCTAGGTTTTCACATTTGGCCTATAAAATTCTCTATCCAATGTTTATAGCAGCAATGTCCACAATAGCCAAACTATGGAAAGAGCCTAGATATCTATCAACAGATGAATGGATAAAGAAGTTGTGGTATATATATGAACAATGGAATATTATGCAGCCATCAAAATGAAACAACATGGATCGAACTAAAGGGTATTATGCTAAATGAAATAAGTCAATTAGAGAAAGAAAATTAGCATATGATCTTGCTGATATGTGGAATTTGAGAAAGAAGGCAGAAGATCAAGGGGGAACAGGAAAAAAATGAAACAAGACAAAACCAGAGAGGGTGTGAAATCATAAGAAACTCTTAATCTCAGGAAAAAAATTGAGGGTGGTTGGAGGGGAGGGAGGTGGAAGGGTTGAGGTGGCTGGGTGATGGACATTGGGGAGGGTATGTGCTATGGTGAGCACTGTGAATTGTGTTAAGACTGATGAATCACAGATCTGTAACCCTGAAACAAATAATACATTATATGTTAATTAAAAAAATAAAAATGGGGAAAAAATTCTCTTTCCAACTGTGTTAATACTGCCTCGGTCTCAAAAAGAGATGTAAGAGTAATTCTCTAAAAGTCTGTGGCTAGGGGTGCCCGAGTGGCTCAGTCAGTCAAGTGTCTGTCTTCTGCTTAGGTCATGATCCTGGGGTCCTGGGATCGACCCCCACATTAAGCCCCACATCAGGCTTCCTGCTCAGCAGAGAGTCTGCTTCTCCTCCCCCCTCTGTCTGCTGCTCCCCCTGCTTGTACTCTCTCTCCGTCAAATAAACAAAATCTTAAAAAAAGAAAAAACGTGTGGCTGTATGAGGGATTGCTATGTGCCCTTTATCTACAGTGGCAAAACTCTTGATTTCTATCTGGGTATACAGTGAACCAATTATATTTTGCCCCTTCTATTACAGTTAAGTGTGGCCATGTGACCAAGTGCTGGACAGTGTGATGTATTCTAGAGTTGTATGAAAAAAATTCTATGAGGTTTCTTAGAACGTGCTTCTTCAAAGGAGGAATTCTCCTTTTACTTCTTTCTGTTTAGCTGGAAGGGAGGTATGATATTGGTGTTTGAGTGGCCATGTGACCACAGTGAGGAAGTGACACGTAAGAATGGTATAACAACAAAGTCATCTTCTGCAACTGCTATGAATCTTTGGAATAACTAGTCTAGGCTACTATTTAATAAAGTTAAAAATAAACTTCTGTCTGGTTTAACCCACTTCTAGTTTGGATTCTTCATCCAGCCTAACTTGGCCTGGTAGAGTGACATTTCAGATTACCAGCCCCTGCTGAAAGGACGTAGAAAGCAGCATTGACTACTCTCTAGGAACTTTTTTTAGTCTTGGGAAGCTTATTTGTCCCATTCCAATGGTCTATTAGTGTTCACTACTAGTATTTTTACCTCTTCATAACTCAACTGTAGCTCCTCTGGAAACAGGATTAGACAGATTGTGTCTGAACAGAGTAACAGCAAAAAGCATTTTGCAATTTGCTGATACGGCTTTCCTTCTAGTTTACAAAGGAAGTCTCTATTAGAGGGTGAAAACAGCTATGGTTCAAGACAATGCTTTTTACAAGACTTTAGCCACATCCAGCGCTGTTCATTTTGCAGTACCTACCGTGATATTAAATGATATCAGTAAAACTAAAACAGGATAGTTAAAATTCCTGAGTAGGGAAAATAAGTCACTTGAATTCTGCAGCATATGATGTTCACTTAAATGATTTAATATTTCAGTGAATTACCTTCTTAGAAAATATACTTGAATCTATTAAATACTGGTCTCTAAAACTGATTGAGGCTTTGGTTGTTAGGAAAATACAGAAGTATCGTGCCCTTTGAACCATTTATATTTAAGAATTTCATAATGTTACTTCTATGATTTCCTTTATTAAATCAATGTTTAACTGATACTATTCTGGAAAAAACTAGGTCAGTCTGAAAGAGAAATACTTAATCTTGCATCATGATAATGAAATAATGGAGGCAGGGAGGTTATATTAGTGTTGTCGTCTGAATTAAATATATTCACCTTAATGAGAAAGCACTTACCAGATTATTCCTGATTCTTGGAAATGGAGAGTTGGTCTGTTTTTGTACTTATAAAAACCATCTACAGCATTATTTTACCCTATAGTGCCTTAGAGTTTTAGGTAAAAATAAGATGAGTATATGGTTATTTCAGTTTATCTCTTTCTAAAATGAACTCAGTAAAGGGAAGAGAGAAAGACATTGAAATAATAAATCTTCATGGAAAGCATACAGTTTTGGCTTTGAGCTGTAGATGCACACTTGTAGGTGTAAAATGACACCTATTTCATTGCAACGATATAAGAATGAGTAAATGCTAATGTTATTGGCCATTGATTAGCAAACATATTTAGTTTAGCCACTAAAGAAGAAATCCATATTTGGTTTACTATACTCCTTACAACAAACACATACTAACGAGCAATTCATATCCTATATTCTTTAGTCCCCAAGGAGCCTTTTTGAGTCTTGCTTTTAGATAACAGTCACAGAGACTCACAGCTGTTATGCAGCCTATGGATCCCCAGGGACATATGTTTGTTGGCAGTGCTTACTTTATATACGGTGGATAAAACGCTATATTTTTCACCAGTTCTTCCTTTTGTGAAAAGGATTGGGAGAAGGTAAAAAGTACAAATGAACTTTTTTTTTTTTTAAAGATTTTATTTATTTGTCAGGGAGAGAGCGAGAGAACGAGCACAGGCAGACAGAGCGGCAGGCAGAGGCAGAAGGAAAAGCAGGCTCCCTGCCGAGCAAGGAGCCCGATGTGGGACTCGATCCCAGGACGCTGGGATCATGACCTGAGCTGAAGGCAGCCGCTTAACCAACTGAGCCACCCAGGCGTCCCAAATGAACTATTTTTTTAAGCACAGTGAATTTTCATTTAATAGTATAGCTCTTCTCCCAAAGTTTTAAAAGGGAACTATGAACGGCAGCCCTTCCCTATTTATTTAGCAGTAATCCTTCAGACAGACACAGGGCTATCACACTGCATACTCCATCCCTATTGGCTGTACTAGTTACAGATGATTATTTAAATTGACGTCCAACATACTCTAATAGAATTAAGTCTGGTCAGTGCAGAGATTGTCTACAAAATTCACAACTTGATTCAGAGAACAAGATGTTCAGTTACAGGAGATGGAACATTCAGACTACTATGATATTCACTAATGCTCTGTTCAATGGAAAACTAATGATTTATAATGTTATTTTAAAAAAATATTTATTAGGGGGCTACTGGGTGGCTCAGCGGGTTAAAGCCTCTGCCTTCGGCTCGGGTCATGATCCCAGGGTCCTGGGATCGAGCCCCGCATCGGGCTCTCTGCTCAGCGGGGAGCCTGCTTCCCCCTCTCTCTCTGCCTGCTTCTCTGCCTACTTGTGATCTCTGTCTGTCAAATAAATAAATTTATTAGAATACTTCATTTTTCCTACATAAAAATCAGCCTGTAGCATGAGGAAAAAATTGAGGGGAAATTCATAGGAAAAAAAACCCTCCGAGATCATCACTGTAGTCAATGTGGGACAATTTTTTCCACACACACACACACACACACACACACATACACACGTATAGTTCAATGATGATGGGATCTGATACTGTTTTGTCACATACCATATATTATTTATATTACTAAATATTTATACAAAGTGTAATTTAAATGACTACCAGTAATGATGCTGGCTGAGACACTGTGGGCAAGAAAAAATGTCCATACCCAGAATAGATGTTTATACCTGAATGAATATGCCCCTGGTTCTTTCAGGAGTCTCTGAGGAATACTGTCATATCAGAGGCTCGTTGGTTTCTCTTGCTGGCAGTCAAAGGCAGAAACAGGTTAGCTTGAGTAAGTATGTGACCTGTTTTTGAGCCCCACCCCCCACCCTCCATCTCTGCTTGCCATGACCACTCCATTGGTGTACCTGTTAGACAGTTCTGGAATGGCCAATGTTGAAGGTTGACTAATAGCAACTGGCTAAATTATTTTGTCTATCTGATTATTTAATGCCATATGAATGGAGGATGCTTTCTGTAGGACAGTAACAAGTGATACAAAGATAGTCTAGTCTCATTTAGTTCCCATTTTCCTCTCCATCCACATGCCATTATTCCAGATTTTCTTGTCTCTAGTCTTTCAATGTTTCTCCTTCTAGGACCTTGATCAGCTGGTAAGGCCATTTGCCATCAGCTGTCAATACATGTGGCCACTTCTTGCTTTACATAGTGAATGACTCTAAGTTCTATTCTTTGAGAAGATTTTTCATCCCCACTCTTACATTCCCGAGAGTTCCTTTAGTATAGCCATTCTCCCTTTCCAGATTGCCCCGTATTCTTAGCTGACATCTATAGAATAAGCCCCATTTTTTCTTATTTCAAGTCATTCAAGACCTCTTATATAGAGATAGTTATGAACTCAGAAAAGAACAAGGTGGCAGCGGTGGTGTGTGACATAGGAATTAGACCTACTTGCTCAATTATTTTCTGGGGGTAGGATGAGAACAGTGTGAACTCAGCTCACAGGCTGTGGTGGAGCCCAGAAGAGCTAACAGTTGGAGACTGCTAACCACTGTCCTTGAGGCTGGTCAGATAATCTTTTCATAAATGTAGGCTAGGGGCACCTGGGTGGCTCAGTGGGTTAAAGCCTCTGCCCTAAGCTCGGGTCATGATCTCAGGGTCCTGGGATCGAGCCCCACATCGGGCTCTCTGCTCTGCGGGGAGCCTGCTTCCCCCTCTCTCTCTGCCTGCCTCTCTGCCTACTTGTGATCTCTGTCTGTCAAATAAATAAAATCTTTAAAAAAATAAAAATAAAATAAATGTAGGCTAATATCACTTTTATTCTTCCAACTACTTAGAATCAGTTTTCCAAACTCCAAATACTAACGTAATTTAATTACAATTAGAAATTAGATTGTGATTGGAGATCTTTTTTTTTTTTTTTGACAATATGGAATTTTCCAAATCACGGTGATGATAAGTCTCCATTTTACCAAATCTTTTGTCTTTCATAGTTTTAAATTTTTATTCATGTTGACTATATTTCTAATTTGGCTTATTCCTCTTACTGTTTTCATCCTCTAAAAGTGTTTTTATTGGTTATTGATTTAAAGTAAGTTATTATTTAATACTGGTTTACTCAAAGGGAAAGTGTATGAATTCTATTTATTTAACTTTTTGTTGTTTATCTTAGAGTTTTCACATAATCAAATTTGTAAAGAAAAGCATATTCAAATAACATCTAATTGTTTAATGAATGGAATAAGCCTGCACTGATCATAGTGGTTGTTTATATATATAAAATTACATAGATATTTTTTCTCCTTTATAAAAGTACTAACTTCTCTATCAACTTTATATACAAGTTGTTACATATATCTTCTAAAACTGTATATCTTCATTTCTTTTTTGGGGGGTTTAGTTTTGCTGGAGACTGTCATCATTGGTTAAATTTTTCTAGTGCCTATTCCTAATAAATTCAGTATATTCAAGTTCCTAGGTTTCTGCAAGAAGAAAAATGTTTTCATTAAACTCATGTTTTATCTACAAATCCACATAAATTTTGTAAACTATTCTATGATATATACCTCTTTTTAAGACTAACATAATCATATTTGTTTTATTCTTTTAGTTTATTTCCTCTGAATACTCATATTCCTTGATATGCTATATGCTATGATAAGATAGTTATTCATGTCCTGAAACTACCATCCCTCTAGAAAACTAATAGCATCCTTGTTGAGAAAGCTTGGTTCAATTTGGAGATCAGGCAACTATGCAAACCAAATCTTGTCTGCTGCTCATTTTTATATAATGTTTAATTGGAACATAGTTACACCATTCATTACTTAATGTCTGTGATTGATTTCATCCTATGGTGAGAGAGCTGAGTAGTTTCTACAGAGATTCACTGGCCTGCAAAGCTTAAAAAATATTTACTCCATGAGTATTCACAGAAAATGTTTGCCAATCATTAATATATTGATTTATTAAAAAAATTACTGAATTTTTTAAAAAACAGTGTTTCTGTTTTCTAATGAATTTATCTAATTATGTCTTTATATTATCTCCCCTAATTTTCTTATTTTTATTTGAACATTGTTTTTCTAGCTTCTTGGAGTGAATTTAATTCACTTATTATGCTTTCTCAAGTCAACAAAATAAGATTCACGGTGCGTTTAATTTTTTCTTGAGTACAAATTTAGCTCCAATAGATTTTTTGTTGCAGGATATTTTCTCATTTTGATCTATGCAAAACAGTCTAAAATTTCTATTTTAATTTCTCTTTTATTCCGAAATATTTTTGAAAATGTATTCTCCCCAGAATACTTTTATTTATTTACTTTTTATTTTTATTTATTTATTTTTAAAGATTTTATTTATTTGTCAGAGAGAGCACAAGCAGGGGGGGTGGCAGGCAGAGGGAGAAGCAGACTCCCCATTGACCAGGGAGCCCAATGTGGGACTTGATTCCAGGACCCTGGGATCATGACTTGAGCCAAAGTCAGATGCTTATCTAACTAAGCCACTCACATGTCCTCAAATACTTTTTTGTAATTTAAAGTTTTTCTGTTAATTTCTAGTTTTATTGAACTATGTTCCAGCAGTGATAACTGTACAAAATGTATATTTGGAAATGTATTAGGGCTTTCCTTATGGCCTACGATAGCATTTTAGGAATATTCTAAGAATATTTGGCAAAACTTTTTGAAGTCTCTGGAAGGGACAAATTTTTATGTAGACCTATTCAATTACTCTATTTGACTATTTTTATGGTGAAAGCGAGAGAGATTTATGTTAAACATTGCTCAAACTAAAACTTGGTCTTGTGAAATGGCCTAGAAGATTTGTGAGACTGAATAGGAAAACTTTATGGGATTAGGATTGTGGAAAGAAAAGATAAAAATGAATTTCATAGACTTAACAGGACAAGTTCATATATTGCCAAATCCATATTAAGACAAATAATGTCATGATGGCATGCTTATGGACCACCTCCCTTTGTCTTCATAGAGTTTTAGGATCAGAAACCTACTGTTCGATTAGGGCACCAGTCAGTCAGGATAATCTAATTCTGATTACAGTATTCTTGAATTAATGGAAAACTTAGGTCTTAATAATAAACTTTGAACCTATCTTATAATCTTAAATACATTTGTACTGACCCTCTGATTCTTCCCTAATTGAGTTAAATACAGGGCAATGAGTTGAAAACCAGCAGTTAATTTAAATTTTTGACATAAATAAGGAATAGACCGGGGAACCAACTCTTTCTTCCTTATTTCTTCTTTGTGCAAAATAAAAAGGCTGCTATTCTGCCTCCTGACCATAAATTGCTAATATTGATTGAGTCTAGATTCTGTAATGTAGGACTCTTATGAGAAATTGGATAATCAGCTAAGGATAATTAATTACTTTTTGTTAACAAAGGAAAACTAAGATTTCATACAGGTACTTTGGAAAAATTTGTAACTTTTTGGAATAATAGTGTAGTTACACATTGGTAGCTATAGAATATATATGCCATACCCAGGAATTACCTTGACAGGTCTGGTTTTTTTTTAAATGAAATATAATCATTATCATATAGAATTTATGTCACAAACGCAAACATTTATAAAAATGAATCAAGGGTTGTTTTTAGTTAAGGAAAAATGCAATCACAGATGCTGGAAATAAATTTTATTCTTAAAATGCCTAATAGTAAGTTATTTTTTTCATATTTTAACAGAGTTTGCAAAGATTGCTTCCATTTCAGAAAGGCTTTCAAATTCCCTTTCTTCAGGGTGTAAAGTGTGTAATCACCATTTACTTTTATTTGAAATCAGTGCATAATCTGTAGGATGCAAAAAGGCAATTAAGAGGGAAAATGTGCCAGAAATCAGTACAAACTGGCAATACTGCCAGTAGAAGACAGATGCAATGCAAAATATTTTTATTTAATTAAAAAAATGGAGAGTAGGATTTAAATTAAAAATCCATTTAGGAAAACTGCCACAAGTCAACATTTGAAAAAATAATTGGTTTTTAAGGGTGCCTAGCAGCATCTCAGCATTCTGCAGTACTGTAGCTTTTTCTCCTAGAAAATACCAGCAGTAAGTCACAGGGCCTTTGAGTGTCTATTGTTTAAATATTTAAAAGTGCTTTTTAAAAAAGAAAAGCAACATGGCGTATTTCTCACACTTCATGTGTTACAATTTATCATATTTCAGCACAACAGCCTTTTCAAGATAGGTTTTAACACTTGATTTAATTTTAAAACATGACTGGCCGAAATGGCGGTCATTTTAATTTCTCTTTGTATACAGTAGTATCTTCAACAAGTCCCAGAGTTTATTAATGATCTGTGTTTTTCACTGTGCTTATTAGTTTTTTAAAGGAAAAAGAAAGAATAAACTTCAGTTGTTTAAAACATCTATCACATCTTGGGGCACCTGGGTGGCTGAGGTTTGTTAAGCATCAGACTCTGGGTTTCAGCTCGGGTCACGATTTTGGGGTTGTGGGATCGAGCCCTGTGTTGGGCTCTGTGCTCTGTGCAGAGCCTGCTTGGCATTCTCTCTTTACCCCCACCCCACCCCTCCCCTGCTTCTGTGTGTGCTCTATCTCTCTATCAAATAAATAAGTAAAATCTTTAAAAAACAGCTATCACATCTGGGTAAGTTAAGTGACAACAAATTCCTAAACGTCTCAAATACCAGAAAATAATTTTTGTTTTACTGGTTACTTTACCTTTTATCCAGGCATTTGCAGTATGGACAGAATGAACTCTTAATTATCTTTATGTTGCAAATTAATAGAAGGTTTCACCATAGGCGAGGAGCTAGGTTTGTATGTTGAACACCGAACATGTTTCCTCAAACTTTAAGACTGATTTTTTGTCATGGTTGAGTAAATTTTTCTTCTGGTTTGCAGGTTGACTTGATAATGGGGCAACAATAAAAGGGCAAAGAGACTAAGGGGGGGGGGAGACATTTATATTGTAAGGATTCACAGAGCCCTCAAAAGTATTGTGGTTTGTTTTTTTTTTTAAGATTTTATTTATTTATTTGACAGACAGAGATTACAAGTAGGCAAGAGAGGCAGGCAGGGAGAGAGAGGAGGAAGCAGGCTCTCCACGGAGGAGAGAGCCCGATGCAGGGCCCCATCCCAGAACCCCGGGATCATGACCTGAGCTGAAGGCAGAGGCCTTAACCCACTGAGCCACCCAGGCACCCCAAAAGTATTGTTTTCTTAAATGGGAAAAGTTTTCTCTCTTACTTTCAAAGGATCATTGAAAATTTTTTTTATCATTTTACCAAATTGAAAGAAAAATATTACACAAGTCAGATTGGTTCACTACCATTAAAAAGCAAAGAATCATGTGCTCTTTTATTTCACTTGACAAATTCTTTTAAATCCATGTATAGGAAGGAAATTCTTTGCTTGGATGATATACTTCAGAGTGATTTCTGTAAATTTCTCTAAGGCATCTGGGTTTCATACATAATTGTAAAGTTGCTCTTTTGGTGAAATGGTTCTTTCAACGTTCTGTTTCTCTAATACATGGACTTATCTGATAGACAATGTCACTAGTTTGTGTGAATTGTGTGAATTAGGTAGAATCATTTTTGAGATTTTCAGATTCAGATCCTGGAATATGTGTTTAAAACTTGTCAGATCAAGAGATTCTTCAGTACATGGAATGTATATATTTTTTAATTTTTATTATTTTTAAAGATTTTATTTATTTATTTGACAGAGATATCACAAATAGGCGGAGAGGCAGGCAGAGAGAGAGAGGAGGAAGCAGGCTCCCTGCTGAGCAAAGAGCCTAATGCGGGACTCGATCCCAGGACCCTGGAATCATGACCTGAGCCGAAGGCAGAGGCTTTAACCCACTGAGCCACCCAGGCGCCCCATGAATGTATATATTTTTTAAAATCAAGACAATTTGCCAAGGATTTCAATTTTGAAGTGTATTTAACACGTCCTTACAGAATATAATTTTGAAAATAGGTTGAGGACTCCCAGATACACAGTACTTAAGCACGACGTATGACATTTCCATTTTTCTTTTTATGTTGTTGGATCTTACTCCACTTAGCATGGTTGGCTTCACTCAGTGAAAATCACTGAACATAGACAAAGGAGAAAAGAGAAAAAAAAATTTAAATTTTGGAAGAAAATGTAAGGCCTTACCAATGCAGTTGCTGGGGATTATCGCTCTAAGTTTTCTGAATGTAAAAGCATTGTAGTATGTGTTTACGGTTATGTGTGTGTGCATGTGTATATATTTATAAAGGCTTGGGACGGGGGCAAGAGAGGGGTAAAAGAACTGGGAATATTGAAAGTTATTCTGAATCTGAATAGAGATCAACAAGATGGTCATATGTGCTGGGTGATGGACGTTGGGGATGGCATGTGCTATGGTGAGCGCTGTGAATTATGTGAGCCTGACGATTCACAGACCTGTCCCCTGAAACAAGTAATACATTATACATTAATTTATAAAGGGGTGGGGGGAGATGGTCATATGTGGAAATGAAGAGCCAAAGGATTATATCAAGTTGAATCACTGAGAAGCATTTAGAATTCTTCATCGAATAATATCTAAGATCAGTTTTTACAGCAGGAAGAGCTTACCAGTGGTCATAGTTGCCCATTGCTACTCTCACAAATGACTACAAACTTAAGGGCTTAAAACAACACTTTTTTTTTTTTCTTCCAGTTCTTTAGGTCAGAAGTCCAGCAGGGGTCTCACAGGATTAAAATGAAGATGTTATCAGGTCCCTCCCTGTTCCTTCTAGAGGATCAAGTGGAGAATCTGTTTCCTTGCTTTTTCCAGTTCCAGAGTCCACAGAGATTCTTTGGTTCATGGCCTCTTCACTATCTTCAAAGCCATCTGTTCAGCATCTTTTCTACTATCTGGCCTTCTTCTGTCATTATATTTTTCCATGACTCTGTCCTTCTTTTGTGTTTGTTATAAGGACCCTTGCCATTACACTGGTCCCATTGAGGATGTCCAGGATAACTCCCCTCATCCCAGAATCCTTACCTCAATTACATCTGCGAAATCTCTTTGGCCGTGTAAGGTAATATAATCACAGAGTCAGTCGGATAGGATGTGGACATTTTTGTGGGGGGACCTTATCCATACTACATATACCTCTGTACCCCTTTTATTCTTTCATTATATGCAAATATCATTCCTCACAATAGTCAGTAGTTTTTATTTCTCACATTAGATTCCACGAGGACTAACGATTTTGGGGTTTATTTTACCATTTCTACCCCAGTATGTGGTGCTGGGTCCAGCATACAGCAAGTCAATATTTCTTGAATGGATAACCAAAATATATCCAGATCCCAAATAGCCAAATTCCCAACCACAGGCTCGATCTGTAACATCATAATGCCATTTTTTCACTTAGTATTACCATTTTATTACAAATATTACTCAGAATATAGTTCCCATAGATTGGGTTTACACTTAAACTGAATAAAATGCCTTTTATGCTTTACCATAACTTAGAAGTTGCTGCACACTTATATGTAATCCACATAAACGATCCTCCAGCTTAGATGATAGTTAAACTGAATCATGACCCATGATAGAGAATTTAGTCACGTGATCTCATTTTTATTTCTTGTAGCTTACTATGGAAAGAGATAACATGCCATGTTATTAAAATTATGATTTTCTTTTGTAAAACATGTTGAAAACTGTTGAAAAAAATGAAAGAAATGATTTTGTTATATGTTTTTAACCACTTAAGATGGTATTAACATATGGAAAATAATGTATTTGGATCTATTTCAAGGTTTAGGGAAATGCATTCTTGTTAGGTACCTGTAGCAAAGCGATTTTTATCTGAAAGAAGGTTAGTCCTAGAAGATTGAGATCCCTTTAACACAGAGAAATGAAAGTCTTCATCCACAGGTTGCCATGGTTTCAGTTGAGCAAAAAAATGAAATTGGAAGGTCACCAATAAGTTTTGAGCATATTATTTTTTTTTTTTTACAAAAAGAAATCCCATCGATGTGGTGTAAAATCCTAACAAGATTTAGAACAATACAGACAGTTTGAAAATTACAAAACCATTAGTCAATACCATATTAAGCTGATTTATTACCCTCTAGTGCCACAGCCTTTTAGCTGCTGATGGGGATTCTGTGAAGAAATAAGATTATGACTCCTTTCTTGTGGTTTTCACAGTCCTTTCTCAGAAAAATAAAGTAAATTAGACAATAAATCATTGTTCATATCACTCTCCAGTAGTACCAATTTAAGAGGTGGATAGTCAGGTTGAAAAAAAAAATCCCCCACCCTCCGGGTATCTGAATTGTGTCCAGTCACTTCAAGGCAAATGATACAGAAGGGTCTGATTACAAGGAAGGAAACCCAATTTGAACTAGATTAAAGAACGAAAGAGAATTTATTAGAAGGACAACATCTCCTAGATTACATTCTAACAGGTTTGGGATGGGACACCAATATGAAAATCCCAAGGAAGTTTTTTTTTTTGTTGTTTTGTTTTGTTTTTTAATTTTTATGTATTTGACAGAGATCACAAGTAGGAAGAGAGGCAGGCAGAGAGAGAGGAGGAAGCAGGCTCCCTACTGAGCAGAGAGCCCGATGTGGGGCTCGATCTCAGGACCCTAAGATCATGACCTGAGCTGAAGGCAGAGGCTTTAACCCACTGAGCCACCCAGGTGCCTCCCAAGGAAGTTTTTAACTGCTCCTTTGTGAGTTCCTACTTAGGTCACAGACCTCCCTACCCTCTGAATGGTTTATTTGATAACCAAGTAAAGAAAATCTGATGACTGATTTAAATTCATTCAATTGCCTTCTTGCTCACCTCTCTGATAGGGATCAGAATAGTATTTGTTGGTAAGAAAGGGTGTAGTTGGTAGACTAATGCCACCCCCCCAAAAGGAGTCGAAGACCTAATCCCAAGACTGTGAATATATTTGTTTACATGGCAAAGGGGCATTAAGTTGGCAGATGAAATTAATCTCATGACCTTAAAATTGGGCGATAATCCATGTGTGCCCAATGTAATTGCAAGGATCCTTGAAAGTGGAGAAGGGAGAAAGAAGAGAGACAGAAAGGAGGGTAATAGAAGGGCCAAAGAGGGGCTATGATCCTGGCTTTGTAGGTTAAGGAAGGGAACCATGAGCCAAGGATAAGGGCAGCCTCTGGAAGATGGAAATGACAAGGGAATAAATTCTTGTGTAGAGCCTCCAGAAGGAATGAAACCCTGCCAACACCTTGATTGTAGCCCAGTAAGACCTATGTTGACCTATTATGTGTGGAATATGGGACAATAAATTTGTGTTGTTATAAGCCATCCTGTGGTACTTTGTTACAGTAGCAATTGGGGACTAATATAAAGAGAAACATATGATCAGAGAGCACTTTCTTGAAGCAAAGCTGCAGCCTTGGTTTGCCAGCTACTTCTTAACAAAATAATTACAATTTTTTTAGTTGTCATTTTCATGGGGTGACATTGGAAGAAACTATAGCTTAGTAGTGAGTACATTTCCTCTGATGACAACCATTATAATTTGCATGGCCAGTAGTCTTCTTTCACAGGAGAAATTACTCTGATGCTTTTTTAAAAGAAAATGTTCATGTTATTTGAATCAATTGTTGTTCTTTATTCATTTTTTTAAAGAACTTAGTATTTATCACTTTTTACACTCTGAATGATAAAGATATTGTTTCTGTCAATATTGGGATTAATATTTTCCAATTGTTTTAATTTAAAATATTCTAATAAGCTCTTATGTTTTATAAACCTTTTGAAATTGTATATAGACCTGTTAATATAATTTAATCTTATAAAATCTTCATCATTCACTTCTCCCTTGTTTTAAAATTCTTCATACTAAAATAAATTATTATATATCATTGGCCAGCCTCTCCAGGATTGCTTAGATTTGATGTTTTTCTTGACACTGGACTTTTCAGGGATCTTAGGGAACAGAAGGTTATAAGCAAAAACTGCCTGCAAACCTAGAATGTAATTTGTATTAAGATAATATTTTCTTCTAAGCAGAGTTACAGTTTTACAGTGTGTACCCAGATAGGGCACAGGAATATAGTTGGTTTCCTATTGAGAATTTGAGAAATAAAAATCAAAGGCAACTTTCTTCCTAGGACAAGACTTGTTTTCTGCCCATACTGACAATGGAGGACAAAAACCTGTATTAAACAAGTTTCAGTGCATCAATGACCAGTAAATAGGCTTTTGAGAACCAGCCAATCTGTAATAGCCTCACCTTTCTGAAAGGCTACTAATCAGCAACAGTCACACTCCAGTAATTATGCTCCCATGTCTAAAGATCCACCAGTGCCTAAATACTCTGCTTCTGAGGTCTGCCAATCTCAAAAGTTCTCCTTAGCTGAACTCTGTAAGGGATCAGCATTTCGCTTTGTTCAGAAATGGTTTGGTACTGACATAGGCCTGCCTTGCTTAACTGGCAATAAATACAGCTTTTTTTTGTTTGTTTGTTTCAGATAGTGAGTGGCGACCTCCTCCTTCAATACTATTATGGTTACTGTCTTCCACAAGCCATCCTCCTTTCATCCACCCAACCCTCTTACTCAGGAATGTACACACACACACACACACACACACACACACACAAATGGGGTCAATAACAAACTTAAAATTGGGAATGGAAACTAAAATGTTAGTTTTTTGGTTTAAATTGTATCTTTGTTATGAATCAATCTAATTTGAGTAAAGCTTCTATTTTCTAATTTCCCTTCCATTTCCCGATTGTTTGCAATAAGGAGCCTGAGCATTTAGTTAGGCTTAGCTTACTCTCATGGGATAAAAGGGTACCTTGTATTGACCATGTATATGAAAGTATGTATGACTGGTTCTCTTGGCAGCAGGGGAGAGGAGGAATTAGGTTTCATTTATTGTCCTGCAGATCCTCTCTGGTCTCAGATGCACAGGGGCTGGTCTATTGTAGTTTTTGGCCTTGTGACCATGTTTAAGAAAGTGGTTCTGGATCTGGTATGATGGGTCCATGATATCAGTCATTTGTTCTCTGCATTGCTCTTTTGTCTATCTTGGTGTCCTCTGGCCTTCCTAGCTCCTCTGAGTCTTCTTATGAGAGTACTTACACACCCACGCATTGGGAAACCAAAGTTGACTAAGAGGTAAGTTGCTTCAGGCTCATTTGTCCAGTTCTCTCCCTTTATCACCCTTGTGCTGTCACTGTGAAGGTTTTTGAATTTGGTCTGGAGAGAGGCTTATCAGACCCAGGGCTTTCAGATTCCTACAGGCTTTGCCAGGGAAGACTACCTCTGGTTCCCCTGACATTTTCAAGATCTCCCATACTTATTTTGATGTTCCTAGGGTGCTCCCTTGGTTGGTTTCACCTGATTTCTGAGTAGGGTGAACACAGCTTTCCCACTACCTTTCTTTTCCATTTCTCACAAACCTCTGAGAAAGAAGGGAAGGTCAGACTTACCACTCCTTTATACCATGAATTTCCTTCAATTGGTATCTTCCTTCTTGCCCAAAGCAACTAAAATCCATAGCTCAAGTGGAAAAGGGTTACCTTCTCCAAAATATGAGACTCCTCTATGATGTAGTCCTCCAAACCCATTGTTAAATATGGTAATGGAACCCAAATGAATTTAGAAAATCCTTTAGTCTCTTGATAAAATCTGGCTTGTAAGGTTCTTATCATGCTTTTAACTCAAAGTCGGTTTTGGATTCTAAAAGCTGACTACTGATCCTTTATTTCTCTTTGTATACCTGTTCCAACCATCCTAATATTTCACAAGTCCAGTGAATGCCTCTAACTGAATAGAAGTCATAAGTACAGTAATGTAACAGGTAGAAGAGAATATAGGTATTCTTGTGAAAACTTAATCTCCAGTACAGATTGCTACAAAACTTTTTGCTATAGTATTTTAAATAGTCTCAAAATATATTCATATGTAATACTTGTGGTTTAAGGTAATTCAGAGCTTTAAAGCCCTTAACAGTTTATGGACATGAAGATTGCTCATGATCCCAAAGATTTGGCAACACAGAGGTCACATATTCACCTTCAAGTGCCATGAATCCCCAAAGTTTAATACCTAATTGATCTGTTCTCTCCTATGAGACTGAAAACCAAGAGAACCTTTAACCTAGATGCCATGTGGATATTTTTGTAAGTGTGTTCGTGGGGTTGAAGGAGGCATTAACTCTAAGGCACAGTCACTCAACAACTAATAAAGAGAAACAGTGGAGAGAAAAGTGAAGGGGGTTCCAAGTGCCAAGTGTTTTCTGCTAAGCATTATTGAGGGAATATAAATAAAGCATAAAGTATTGCACATTGCAAAACTCACCTAAAATAGTAGAATGGCATAAACTAGTTTTGATCACATTATTAACCTTTAAATGTAGACATCTGTGAAAAGTGTTGTCTTATCTGCCACCATCTTAGATTATTCATTTAGTTGGTACCAACAGCAGTAGTCACAGACATTCATTGCATGCTTATCCTGGGCCTGGTCCTCTTTCAAGGGCTATATATATATATATATATACATATACATATATATATATGTATATATATGTATAAATTCATTTTTAATGCCCCAAAACTCTGCCAAACAGATATCTCAGTTTTATAGATTAGAAAATTGAAACAGAAAATGGTTAAATAGCTTTTACAAGGACATATGGATAATTGACGGTGAGGCTTGACTTCTGATTTATGCATTTGACGTTATGCTTTTGATATATAAGCTATAATATTTTTCCAAAGTCGCTAATCTGGTCAGTGGAGAGTTATGGACTTGAGAGTTAGCCCAGCTGTGACCAGGTAGCTGTGCATGAAATGTGATGGTCATATCTTTGGATATGTTCCCTAGTTATTGGTATGCCATACAACCCTTCATTCTCCCTCATTTAAACAGAAAGAATCTGATATTACCAAAATTTTATCAGTGGTTATCACTTTGAGAGAATGACAGTTCTGTAAATGATGGTGTTGGATTTTAATGAATAGAGAAAGCCTTAAGGACTCAATCTAAAACTTAATAAACTATAGCAAGATATGGGAAGAGACTTCTTTGGAGCCTTAGTCAGCTATGAGAACTATTGTTTCCCATTTGGGAATACTAACTGGTAACTGACTCATGATACTTGGTGTTGCACTGGTGTTTTGGAAAGATGCCAGGTTTTTTTGTGCCTGAAGCCAAGCTTATGTCTTCTGCCAATCTCCCCTTTGCCCAAATAACTGTGGTTTTGTGAAAAACAAGGCTCTGCCACTACTCAAAGTCCATCCTAGAGTCTTAAGGGAGTGGGAGTAAAAGAGAGGCCATGTGCCCTGGCTAAGCAAAATTGGGTCCCAAGGTTCTTCAGAGTTTTGTGAATAAGCTTGTGCACAATTTTTCTAGAAATCTAAAGAAACAATAGAAATAAAATTACCCAAAAAAGCAAAAAAACAAAAAAAACCACAAAACACTACACAAAAGCCCACTATGCATCACAGTCAGGTTGTAGATAGGATATATCTACATGGATACATACATGTTATAGGTTTCACTTGGGGCTTTATGACCCAGTAGCATTAGTGTCAATAAAATTATTTATTTATAAAAAAGATTTTTATTATTTGTCAGAGAGGGAGAGAGAGAGAGAACAAGCAGGGGGAGTGGCAGGCAGAGGGAGAAGCAGGCTCCTCATTGAGCAAGGAGCCCGACGTGGGACTGGATCCCTTGACCCTGCAGTCATGACTTGAGCTAAAGGGAGATGCTTAACCAACTGAGCCACCCAGGTGTCCCTAAAATGAACTTAATTTATATAGATGAGGAAGAAGAATCATTGATTGGTTCTGAGAGAACAGAACATTTTACAAGACAAGAGGACCAAAAGTGTATTTCATTCAGGTAAATTTCTGATGTAGCTTGTCTCACATGGTTTAGCCTGTGAGCGGAAATCAAAGCAATAGCAAAACAAAACAGAGGTGTACAGATGTAGGAGGAGTCCTGAGCTGGCCATTAGGTCAGGTTACATCATCCCCACTAGCAGTCACCCACTAGAGAAAGAATGTTAGGTTGGCAGATTGTCCTTCCTTGGAACCTTGGGTTCCAACCTTGAGGAAACCCTCAAAATCTGTCACTGTGTTGTTGACATTGCTGCTGTTGATACTGTTTTTTTTTTTTTTTTTCCAGACATGATTGCCACAAGGGAATAAGAAAGAGGGGCAAATGTTAATCTCTTTTTGGTTCTTGTTCTGTCTGTATCCACCAAAAATTGAGTTGCAACAGTGCATTTTTTTAGAAGTGCCTTTTGAATATTTAGTTTAGTCATAGGGTGAGGGCATATGAAAAATTTCAAAAGATCTGTTCAAAAGATACTCAGACACAGGGAGATCACGGGTGGAAAGAGTGGCACATCACTAACTTAGAATACTGAAAGAAGACCATATAGGGCTGGAAAGCATACAATCCAGGTAATTGATGAATTGTGACCTCTGGCTCTTGTTTCACACAAAGCTTTTTTATTGAGCAGGTAGACACACACACGTGGATTTTCTTACCTACTCTATTTAATATACAAAGAAAAAAAATTCTGAAATCCCTTAGTATAGGTAGAAACCCATGGTAATATGGTAGAGAGAAGTGAACCAGATGACCACATATGATGGAGTCAGATAACCTGTGTTTGAATAGAGTCTCTCACACTTTATTGCTATATTACCAGCTTTATTACTGTGAGTGAGTAATTTCCTATATTATAAAAGAGTTACAGTACCTCCCTCATGTAGTTGTTTTGAGGACTAGGTGTGATAACATGTATAAAATACTTAGCAGAATATCTGCAATCAGTTTAGCAACACATTGTATGTACTAGAACAGTGAGGTTATTGTTGGTTTCTGAATGGAACTGTTACTTTTGCTAACCCTTCTTCTGTTTCTCCCTCCTGAAATGAGTCAGACTTACATTCAAATGGCTGCATTTCTCAGAAGAATTGCTCTTGTTTGTGAGCACAAGACCTATATTTTTCCAATCAGAGTTTTTAATTAAAGATGAAAATGACCGCGCTAGTAGATAGGGTCACTTTTCTCATCCTCCCTCCCATGTTGGAGGAGGAACAGTGTTAACATCTCAGATGTCAAGAGGTAAGGATATAACTTTGGCCCCTGAAAATATCTTCCTTCGAAATTTCTTCTGCCTCTTTTCCCATTATTTCACTTGGGGGGGGGGGTTCTTTTCTGTTGCCTGCCTTTTTAAAAATCCTCCTTTGTTGACTTATCTATCCTCTGCCTGCCCTTGAACATACCATGCCCCCAAGTAGGTTTCTTAGAAAAGAAAAGGCTCTATGGTCAAGTATATTTACATAAATATACTTCAGACAAAGTTACATAAATGTTGTGTGCTTCAGCTTGGCTTTAGGTAGTTCTAAAAAAATGGCAGTGCATTTGAAGTTAATCACAGAGGGGCTCTGGGAGTCACTGGCGTGCAGACTCATGCCCTTTAAGAATCCGCATAGCTGAAGGTAGGCCTGTCATTCTCTTGTGAGAATTAAAGCACCGAACAAAAGCATGCCCCTAAATGGAAAGTCCTGTCTGCTTTCAGAATTTAACCTACAGAGGATTTAGCCAGCAGAAAGGGAGAGGATTTTTATCCACAATGTCTATGGATCTGATCCTGTTAAGTAAATAATTGCTTCACAACTTTTCAGCAGTTGCTTTTGTTTACTCAAGAGAAAAAAATTTAACCTGGAACCAAAAATCCAATTTCTAAAATTGGAAAGATAGCAAAGATCAAATTAAAAAGCAAAAATAAGACATATTTAGTTTGTAAAAAGTAAGTTTCTTATGTAACATGGAGAATAATCTATTTCTGCAGATATGCTAACACTTTTTGCAGGAAGTCCTTATCAGTCATCTCCTAATTTAGAGATTGATGATATCAATAGCACTCTTTTATATACCATTTCATACAGTTCGCAAATAGTAGAACATCTTTGTTATGTACTACAGTGCTGAAATTTTAATTCAAAAAGCTCTGTGTCTCCTGATACTTTATGTGCCTTTCTTCAGTTTCTTACACAATGGTTAAGAGCTAAACTGAGTCACCATAATTTAAGACAATGTCAGAGTCTCTCCACTCTTTGCTCTGTCTGCTTAAGACCTAGCATCTAATAACCTGTGGAAAATTGGCAGAGTTTAAGGTAAAATCTATAGATGTTGACAGGGATTAATCAATGTGGTCTCTAAGAAGTAGATGGCAGTCTTGCTCAGTCATTCTTTTTTTCTACTTCTGAAGTGTAAGATACTTGGATTTGCTGTGAAAATCGATAGTCTTTTTAAGTGATGCAACCCTGGGCACTTGAGCAGGTACATGAGCCAATCCAGTTATATTATTTATTTGGAATATTATATAGCCATTTCCAAGTGTCCTTGAATGCCACCATCATCACCACCAAAACCTAAAGGAAGGAAACATGAAAGAAACATTAGAAAATGCAAAGTTCGAATAACCTACTATTATTATTAGTAGTAGTAGTATTATACTTTTGCTCATTCTGTTGTAAGAGTGATCCTGTCTGATGAAGCCTTGTGCCTTCAAATAGACAAGTAGGAGAAAGTCCTTTTGGTTGAGAGGAGCTGTTAGTTGAACTGGTAGGGAACAAAACCTAGGGTCTTGATTTGGAGATGTGGGAATAGGTGCCCTGTTAATCTGATTTTTTTTTTTTCATTGCTACAAAACATTTTGCTTTCACTAATATTCTTCGGTAGATATTCTCTTTTTATTTTTTTAATATTTTATTTATTTATTTGACAGAGATCACAAGTAGGCAGAGAGGCAGGCAGAGAGAGAGGAGGAAGAAGGCTCCCAGTGGAGCAGAGAGCCCGATGTGGGGCTGGATCCCAGGACCCTGGGATCATGACCTGAGCCGAAGGCAGAGGCTTTAACCCACTGAGCCAGCCAGGCGCCCAGATACTCTCTTTTTTAAAAAAAAAATGACCTGGTTTCTTAAAGTGCAGAGAAGTTGTTTTTGTCCTTCTAGTAACTTTTTGAATCTATTGTTTTTTCAGTAAGGTATGTTTAAAAGAAACAAGATTAGAAGGTCTATTTTATTAAAACTCTTCCCATGAGGCACCTGGGTGGCTCAGTGGGTTAAGCCTCTGCCTTCGGCTCAGGTCATGATCTCAGGGTCCTGGGATCGAGCCCCACATCGGGCTCTCTGCTCCGCGGGGAGCCTACTTTGCTTCTCCCTCTCTCTCTGCCTGCCTCTCTGTCTACTTGTGATTTCTCTCTCTGCCAAATAAAGAAATAAAATCTTTAAAAACAAAAAAACAAACTCTTCCCATGTTTTTATATTTTAGAAATAGGATACCCTTGTGCAACACTTAAGGGATTTGCTACTTTTTTTCCTAATTCAGTGATCTATGGAGCTGGCAGGCTGGTAGCTTTCCACATGGCTAACACTTTCTATTCTTATGCATTTGTATGTTCAGCCATTGATTTATAATTCTGTATTATACCCCTGGGCTAATATATAGAGAGCTCATGGATATAACCTCTGTGGCAGGAAAAATCAATAAGCCAAACATACTCCTATGTGACAAGGGGAGGAGGGGTCACATAGGAGTAGGATCTAATTTTTGAGAGGAAGTAGAAAAGTTAGAGAATAAATCCTACATGAATTGACATATAGACCAAGGTCTGAAGAGCCAGAGGGAGTTAGAAAGAAGTAGGTTAGCATTTTAGAGGGAATAAAATTGAGTGTACAAAGGCATCTCTGATTGAAGTTCCTCCATTTCCATTTCTGATCAGACTAATACAATTATGACTTTACCTTTAATGTCAAACCCCAATCCATTATTACAAAAGCTAATGTAATAATTTTTCAGAAATCAAATCTGATAATATCACTACCATGGTTACAAATTTGCAATAGCTCACAGTAGACATGGGCAGAAAATGCAGTCTTTATGAGTCCTGTTATGATTTTGACCAATATTCTATTAACCCCTTTTGAGGATGTTTTTTATGGACTTGAAAATCATTAAATGATATTAACTGACATTGATGGGCTAAAAGGAGTAGTTCTTTAAATCCATTAGCTTCATTTATTGTAGAAATGTTGAATCCAAATATTTTCATGAATTTAATAGCTATATTAATTAGAGGAATGTTGACAGTATTGTTCATTACATTATTTGATATTCTTTCTATGATGACTCCTCTTTTTTCCCTTGATGAAGGCTTTTAAAAGAAATACCTCTCTGGTTTCAGAGTCAGAAAAACCTGTTTCTTCAGAGGAACTGTTTGATTTCCTCTCCTTCTGTGCCTTCTGAATCATGTAACTATTTAATTTCTTTGGTCTGATGGAATGCTTGGAATCTGGAATATTTTAGCTCCCGTTATGAGATATTTAGGATATTAATGCATTTTTTAAAAAACGATAGTATTATTTTATCTTATTTCCCCTTCATAATTTCTCTTGACCTCATTTTTTCTCATCAATTTTATTTCATATAGGTATAGCATAAGAGTTTTTGAAATTCATGTGTTAAATAGTCTCAAGGTATTACTTGAGGAAGGTAGGGGATGGGAAGGGAAGGAAGAAAGAAATCTACCCAGTTCTCCCAACTTTAAAACTTTCAAAGGATGAAAATAAAGGAGGAACAGAAAAAAAGACAAAGCAAAACTATTGCTCTGCACTCGCATGATACATGTAATGTACTAGGGCTTTACCCATTTCTGAGATAGATTTTTTTTTTAAGATTTTTATTTATTTGACAGAGAGTGACACAAAAAGAGAGGGAACACAAGCAGGGGGAGTGGGAAAGGGAGAAGCAGGCTCCCTGCCAAGCAGAGAACCCCATGAAGGGCTTGATCCCAGGACTCTGGGACCACGACCCGAGCCTAAGGCAGCTGCTTAATGACTGAGCCACTCAGGCTCCCCTAAAATAGATCTTTTATGAGACAACTTTTAAAAAGCAAGGAGATACCAAGACTTAGCAGGTTAGCTGAAAGAGAACTTTGTTTAAAATTTATTTTTTTTAAGATCTTATTTATTTATTTGACAGAGAGAGATGGCCAGAGAGGGAACACAAGCAGGGGGAGTCGGAGAGGGAGAAGCAGGCTTCCCGCTGAGCAGGGAGCGCAATGCAGGGCTTGAACCCAGGACCTTGGGATCATGACCTTTACCAAAGATAGTTGCTTAACAACTGAGCTACACAGGCACCCCTGTTCAGAATTTCTTGGTGAGGGACTGAATCCCATATTCTCAGTCCACATGATTCCATAATTGCTTACTGAACCCCTCAAGATCTAGAGAAGATCACATAGTCTGACCCTAGCTAATTAGAACATCTCAACCCACAAGCAAAAGCATTGATTTGGAAGTAAATTCAGGACTCAAGGCTAGCCAGTCCGAGCCCTCTGAGAGATTTCTCATGGGACTTCAATTGCAAATGAGGGAAGCCTAGAGCAGCTGTTGGTTCTTGGGCTTCCATCTACTGAAGCCTTAGAATTAGGCTACCACTATAGGATGGAGAGCTGAAAGCACTAATAAAAGGGAACTTAAACAAATGCAATTAGAGTTTCTAGTTACATAAGCCATTGGTTTTCTTTATTACTTAAAATAGTTCGAATTGGGTCTTGGTCATTTGCGAAATTAAGTGTCATAACTAACAAAACTCATATATAGGTCATTGAGTCAAAAGGAGAAAAGGGCCTTAGAACCAAATAATAATAATACCCAATGATTAGAGGATGTTTCCTCCCCTCTGTGTTCAATGAACATACTTTTACGTTCTTGATATTTAGACGTGCACATGACTTTTTCACCCATCTATAATCTAAGGATTTTTAATCAGTTTCCTTATAGTTCTGACCTCTTTGATCCATGTATCTAGTCCGTGAAAGGGGAAAAAAAGACCTGAACATAACCTCATGAAAGATATTAAAGACATTCATTAAACTGGAACTTCAGCAGAACCTAAGGCAGCCAGTGCTCTGACAACCACAGCCTAGATGTGCTGATTTTACTTCATAAAATTTTGAGGTTTTGAACTATAAACAGGCCTATTTGATGGCATTTCTCTTTGTATTTCTCTGATACCATTATCCAAATTTAAGATCTGACTCTACATGATAGTGGTCTTTGCATACTCATATAATCCATCTATTTATAATTTTACTTCTTAAAGGCCGTGGTTAGTGATGAAACCACCAAATTTCACAGTTCACTTTAGGAATCATTCTACCTCAGTTTTCTAGGTATGGTATACCAAATATAAATGAAATAAATAGAAACTATGTATGTATTATAAGCACAGGTTTTCTTCATTCCCTGTATTTTTCTTTTTTTGAATTAAAAAATATAGTGGGGCTGTTTTTCTTTTATGTCCCTGCCTATTGTTCTGTACAGACCCACACATTCTGTTAATCTGAATGTTCCTTTTTAATATCCCCATTGTATAGACCTAAGCTCTTCTCCTTTTAATGCTCTATTATCTTGTATTTTTGCTGTCTGCCACTTACGTGTTCAGAAAGCCCTCCCATCTCACTCTGCATTTATCTTATTATAGAATTAAGCCCTTGAAGTACACAGTTTGTTTAATATGACATAGTAGTACTCCCATCAACAATTTCCCTTTTCAGGTGTAGCATTATAATTACATGAAGGGTTTCATTATTAAATCAAGCTCACACTAGTAATAGATCTTACCCAGCATCAAACTATAGTAATGATTCAAATGCTATAGGTAAGCATAAAGAAGAGCTGCAGTATTTGTTTCTTGGAGGAGCTCAATGTTTTCAGGTGTTCATTTTCTAGTAAATTGTGATAAAATTTTGCTTTTGGATTAATAGGAATTTTTGAGAGTTTAGGGACTCCCCCATTTTATACAGTGTTAATTTCACACATAGTAAAATGCTCACTTGAGTACCACCTATTCTCCAGCCAACCATGCTTATTATTTTTTTATAGTAAACAATATAGATTATAAGCATGTTTGTAAGATGAGCTCTTAGAGATCATTCATCACTCTTCTCCTTTAGGTATGAAGGGAACAGATTGTGGGTCTGTGGTCAACTCTCCATGTCTAATCACCTAACGTAAAGCCTAGAATATATTTGGGGATTGATAATATTATATATGGAGAACCAACTCTTCAGTATGCATTGTGACATAGATAGAGGCTCACTGACAACTAAAGGAAGGCCCTTTATCTTTACAGAATTCATAGTGTAGTGGAAGCTCCATATAAATAATACATATTTTTATGTGATAAATATATTTATAAATAATATGTTTATTATTACAATATGCATTACGGCAAGTGCTAAAATTTATGCCAAGTTATTAAGACAACAAAGATGAGGGATACCTAAATCAGATTGCAGAATTCATAACACTGTCTTGAGGAAAGGGTATCTAAAACTGAGCCTTGAAAGAGTATAATGACTTGCTTAAGAAGAAAAAGATTGTCGTTCCAGACTCAGAAAACAGTGAGTGTAAAAGAAACAAGATGGGAATAAGCTGAGTGAATTATGGTGGGAGTTGCTATGCTGAGGGCAGAAAGTGTTTGTGAGAGTGCAGAAGAAACCAAGGAATGAGGTAGGGTCTGAATCTAAAGTGTTTATTTTCATTTAAAAACTACGGGTAACCAATGAAAAAATTTAAGGTCATAAGGGTCATATACCTAGGTTTTCATTTATTCTTCCTGTATTTTCTATTTAACTATTTATACTTCCCACAAATACTTGCTGAGAGCCAATCGTTGGCATAGAGGTTATTTTTACAAGTATGAGTAAATGGGACAAAATTCCTTCTCTTTTTGATTTTATACATAAGTAAATAAGAGAAATAATTTAAAAGTAACACATATTCATTATTATAAAATATGACATTTGTGACAAGCACAGCTAAGCATCTCTGAGAAGAAAAATACCAGGTGGGAACTATCTAGTACAGTTTGTCAGTGAGGGCTGTTCTGATTGAAGCTGCATCAAATTGGTAAATGAAAGAAGAGCAAAAAGTCTTTGGTGACTCTTCATGACAGGTAGGGAGAACTTCATGAACTTCTAATGAAGAAAACAATTTGATATGTTTAGGAGCACATGGAAACAAGAAGAAGAATTAGGAACAAGTCAGGAAGCTTTTATAGTAATTGAGGTGGGGAGAAAATAATGAGGATATTGATAATAAAAGCTAGTATGTCTTAAGTGCAAAGTTCGAAACACATACAATTGCTAATATGCAACTGTCTGACCTATCGAAACAGCAGTGTTGCTTGGTTCAGCCTGTATTATTAGATACTATGCTAGGTACTTGAATACATAATCTCATTTAATATTCATTAAGACCATATGAGGAGCTATTGCTCATATTTTTACAGTAAGAAAACTGAGGCTTATTGAAATGAAGCAGTTGGTGCAGGGACACATGGCTAGTAAGAGGATAAGTCAGTCAAGTCCCAGAACGTTTCAGGAGGTATATTCCTACAGAATAATGTGAGGAACTATTAATACAAGGACTATTTGCAGAGGGATTGATACAGTTTCTGGAAACCAAAAGGGATAGTTCGGTAATCCAGGAAGAGCATGAGCCAGTGGTGACATACTGCAAGGCCTCAAGGAGCAAGCTGAGTGTTAACTCTGAGAATAAACTGTATGTAAAAGATTGCCTGACAGAAGCTGTGGCCTTTGGTGGAGATAAGAATCCAATCTCAATAAGAGACTCAATAAGAGATAAGTGAGCTAATAAGTACTCCAGAGTTGACTTTCAATGCAGTTCCAGTCTCTTTTCTGAGCTCAGAAATGAGAAATGAGCTGCTCATTGAAAGGAACCAACCAGAAGTCAGAAGGCAGGGATGCCTATGGATATAATCCATAAAGATCCACCTCACAGAGCAACGTAGAGGAGGTTTGGGTGGTCCTGCAAGGGACTGGGAGATAAGGGATACCCAGCATTGTGGTACAGCCAGGTACTGAACTGAGCTCATGATAAAAAGCATGGTTTGGTATATTGGTTGGTGGTCTGAAGTAAAACAGTAGAAGTACAGATAGTGAGGATGAAGCAAATAGAAAAACGAATATGGGAGCAATCTGCAGAACTTGCAGGGGATGAGAGGAATCTAGGATAAGTCTAAAATCTTTGGCTTGAGTGATTGAGTGAGATATTAAATAAAATAAGGACAAACAGAAGAGACAGAAGTTGAATTTGGAGGGTGTTTAGCTGTAGTGTCTATGAATCATCCAGCCTAGTGGACAGATGGAGAGGGAAAGAGAGAAAATTTCGGAGATAGTTTTGAGTTAGAGATTAAAATTTATAAGTCATTAGCATAGAATTTTGGTGGCTGAGATTTGGGATTTGATTGCAAGTAACCAGGATAAATAAATAGAAATTTACAGAGAACCAAGACAGGAAAGCTAGGCTGCATTAAATCCTAGGAGGCAAATTAAGGAAGAGGATCCACTAAAAATCATTTTTCTACTGAATAGTTTTTTTTTTTTTTAAGATTTTATTTATTTGTTTGACAGAGATCACAAGTAGGCAGAGAGCCAGGCAGAGAGAGAGAGAGGGAAGAAGGCTCCCTGCTGAGCAGAGAGCCCGATGCGGGGCTGGATCCCATGACCCTGAGATCATGACCTGAGCTGAAGGCAGAGGCTTTAACCCACTGAGCCACCCAGGCACCCCTCTACTGGATAATTTTAAACTAAAAAACAAAATACAGGATAAAATGGTATTGCCGAAAAGAAGCAAGGAGAGAATTATTGAATGATGGTTCACTTCTAATTCTAAAAAAGTTAGATATGTTAGTAGTAAATATAATTGGTTAAAATAATGGACATACATTGAATACAAACATTTATTGGAATTTGCATGGTCTTTGATCCTTCTACCAAATGCAGAGGTGGAAAGTTTAGACCAGTCAGGAAGGTCAACATAGGGCCCAAGTATGGCAGACTGACAAAGGTAATTAACCCAATATAGATGACACAAACGAAGGAAGGATACCAAAGCTAAAAGTCTAGGGATACACTGTGGTCAAGGTTTCCAAGAGAACGGTAGCCACATAAAAGTCAATGAATAAGAAAAGCTATATAACATGAAGATAATTTGGTAAATGCCTTGAACACTTATAGTGGATATTATGTCTTTTTTTTTTTAAGATTTTATTTATTTATTTGACAGAGATAACAAGTAGGCAGAGAGGCAGGCAGAGAGAGGAGGAAGCAGGCTCCCCGCTGAGCAGAGAGCCCGAAGTGGGGCTCGATCCCAGGACCCTGGGATCATGACCTGAGCTGAAGGCAGAGGCTTTAACCCACTGAGCCACCCAGGCACCCCTATATCTTCTCTTGACCTAATTTTCCTTCTTTAAGAATAAAGAGTAGAACAGGTGGGGTGCCTGGGTGGCTCAGTGGGTTAAGCCTCTGTCTTCAGCTCAGGTCATGATCTCAGGGTCCTGGGATCGAGCCCCACATCGGGCTCTCTGCTCTGCAGGGAGCCTGCTTCCTCCTCCTCTCTCTGCCTTCCTCTCTGCCTCCTTGTGATCTCTCTCTGTCCAATAAATAAATAAATAAATAAATAAATAAAATATTTTAAAAAAAAGTAGAACAGGCAAATGAGCTAGATTTTCTTTTATATTTTTAAAGATTTATTTATTTGTTTGAGGGAGAGTGTGTGAGCAGGGGGTCAGACAGAGGGAGAAGGACAGAGAGAATCTCCAGCAGAATCCACACTGAGTGTGGAGCCTGAAATGGGACTCAGTCTCAGGAACCAGACATCATGATCTGAGCTGAAGTCAGGAGTTGGAAGCTCAACTAGCTGAGCCACCCAGGTGATCCAGATGAGCTAGATTTTAAACTATAATTTCCCTGCTAACTTATAAGAGTATATGTCTCATTATATCATATTTAATATTCTATTTATTAAAAGGAAGTGGCATGTTTAAAAATGATTATTATAGAAGTGAACTTAAAATAGGTACACTTTCTAAGTAAATTAGCTATGAACTTAACTTGATGAAAGCCAATTAAATAACAAAATGCTATTGTTATGGTCTCTTTACCTAGGATATGATAAAAATTCAAACAGACAAGTTTTATTGTATATTAAGAACGCTGTTGGACTGGGTCCCAGAGAATGCTATTTAATGCTTAGTATTACTGATGAGTAAAACTTACTTTTCCCAATTAGCTGGACAGCAATATGAAAAAGTTAACAGCATGACTAATTACAGACTGCGAAGAACATTTCTGACCAATCTAACATATATTCAAAAGCACTAAATATAAATTCTTAAAATAAATTTGGTACCTATATAGGAAAGAAACTATTTGTTGCATTCTAACAGAACTCCTTACAGTTCCAAGATACAATTAAGACCTTCCTCTTCTATCAAAGATTAGAATTGGCCGTTATATGAAATACTCAGGACTTTGTTTTGAAAAGCATGTTCTTGAACAAATAGATTTCATCTCCAAGACTAATTTCTCATTTTCCTATTTCTAAATTCATGTTTCTAAATTTGTATTTTTGATTTTTATTTGGCCTTTAACAGACATAACCACCCTAAGGTGCGAATATAAATGACCATTTAAATTTGCATTTACAATAGTTCTTCCCCAAGCTGATAAAGTATATGGGATGATGTTTTTTGAGGGTCTGAAATATAATTTTGAATAAAATTTACAGGAAATAATAATTTTGCTTAATTCACTATAATGTTCAAACTCACTATGGTTGAATGGCCATGGGCCACCGGGTGATTAGTTGACTGGACAATGAATACCAGTACTTGGAGAAGCGTAAAAATTATACTTTTAGCCAAGATTCTATTTTATTGTTATTGGGTGTTGTACAGTGTATGATGATTCAGCTAGTATTTGTCTCCTACCCTGTCCCTTCCTCCAAGGCATGAATATATTCTCTGCCCATTGATTTAGACCATAGGAAAAAAAGATTCACTTTACAAAGTAGGCAGAAGTAACAGTGTGTGAATTTTAAAATAAGAGCAAAAGAGACTTCACAAGCTGTTGCTTAACCATCTGGGAGCTTTTGTGAGTGCAAGTATGAGAAAAATATTCCCTAGGTAGCTCCTGCCCCTCTTTTTTGGGCTCAGAATGAGACTCCTAGAGAAAACCTGAAATTTATTTAGACCTGGAGCAGACTCCTCCAGATGAACCACAGACCTACTGTTTGAAACAGAACTCCATGGAGCAACACCTAAGTATTGGAAAAAGGGAAATCAAGTGTTGTGATAAGCCACTGAGTTTGGGAGCATTTTCTTATGGTACATTATAGAAATTTCTTGCTAAGACAGTGGGGAAAAGAAAAAAACCAACTGTTAATTCAGAATGAATGTTCATTCATTCGGAATGATTTAATGAAATTCTATGGATTGAGTACAAAAAATATTTGTAAACTTTGATAAAGATTTTAAGAAATATATGTTACCTGATTTACGTGAATAGTGTCATGTAATTGCTAAATGATAAGCAGAAAGCAGAACACTTGTTTGTATGTCTTCTTTCTCAATTATAGCATTGGTACAGTCTTTTAGATTCTCCTATTAATGTGAGTATTGTGCCAACTCTGTAAAAAAGCAAGACATACTTTTACTAGTATTAAGTGCCCTGTTTCAAAAGACATCACTGAAACTAAATTTGAAAGCTTTTCCTTGATTAATTTTTGTAATCAAAGTATTCCTTTTTGAGATTGTGTATTAGGTTCTTATTGTGGCTGTAACAAATTCCCACAAACTTACTAGCTTGAAGCAGCACACATTTATTATCATTAGCTAGTTCAGGAATGTTAAATCTGTCTTAACTGGCTAAAATCCAAGTGTCTGCAGGGCTGCATTCCTTTTTAGAGTTTCGAAGGAAAATCTGTTGCCTTGACCTTTTGAGTTTCTGGAGGTCACCCACATCCTTGGCTCATGGCCCTTTTTTTCCACTTTTAAAACCAGAGATATTGGGCCAAGTCTGTTTCCCACTGTAATAATCTGTTTTCCCTGTTCTTCTTCCCTCTTCCAGTTACAAGGATCTAGTGATCATACTGGGCTCACAAAAATAATCCAGGAAAACCTCCCATCTCAAGGTTACCCAACAAGCAATCTTAATTCCATTTTTTTCTCCTCAAGTGTTTATTTAAATTCCAGTTAGTTAACATACGGTGTAATATTAGTTTCAGGTGTACACTACGGTGATTCAGCACTTACATGCAATACCTGGTGCTCATGACACGTGCTCTCCTTCATCCCCATCCCCCCTTTAACACATCCGCGCTGCCCGCCTCCCCTCCAGCAACCCTCAGTTTGTTCTCTATAGTTAAGATTAATTCCATTTTAAACTTAATTCCCCTTTACCACATAACCTAATATATTCTCAGGTTCTGGGGATTAGTATGTAGATATCTAAGACATTCTGCTTATAATAGATTATATCATTATAAGTAGATTGGGCTAATAGTGATATTAGAACAGAATACTGTTTTACACACACACACACACAGACACACACACAGTAGTATAGCACCTTGGTTTGCTTTATATAATCTATAGTGGACTTTCTAGTATTGCCCTATCTGTGGGTGTTTTTTTTTTTTTTAAGATTTTTTTTTTTTTAAATACTCTCTATATCCAACATGGGGCTTGTACTCACAACCCCAAGATCAAGACTCGCATGCTCTCCTGACTGAGCCAGCCAGGCACCCCTGTCTTACCCATTTTTAAGCTGCATGTATTTGGGGCAAGACATTGGAACTTACTAAATTTTTAATTTTGTCATCTGTATCATTGGGGATAATGGTATAATGACATTATTGTTTTGTTGTAAGGATTAAATGCAATAATATACACAAAGGTCTTTGTAACTGATATACATTGACTAATAGAATCTGTTATACTAAAATATTTGTATCTTTTGTTTAGCTGGAGATTAGGTATTATATATATAATTATGGGTATATTATGCATATATGTATATATTATGTATATAATAATTGGGTTCTTTGATACTATACTGAATACTTCTTCTGGCAGGGGAATTTCAAATTCTACATTTGGCTGTGTATAAAGAGCATAGAAGCCAAAAAATGAAGCCCATAATATTTATACTCTGAATCTACATTAATCTGAATCATCATAGGCTCAAATCAGAATGCATGCTCATTTAATACTACCAATGTTACTTTCCAATTACATTTGTCTCTGGCTAATCTCAAAATAGAAACCTAATATAAAAATGTTGATAAGTGGAAACCACATTTTATTGATTTGATAATAAATACAAATAAGATTTTTGAGGTTCTAATATTGCTTGATAGTAATAATTCATTCTTTACAGAAGAACTAACTGAAATTCAATTTCAAATTAAACTATAATTATATGTAGAGCATTATTAAGGTATCAGTCTTGGTTAATGACAATTTCCTCAAGATAAAATCTGACCATTTACTTTGTTAACCTGCATGATGCACAGAGATTCCTGTAGGACAACAGAAACTCTGGTAAAACTTATCTCTACAGCAGTATAGACTTAGACAGTTAAGTGACTCTAGAGAGTGTTATTCTTACTTCCTTTTAAGTCAAATTTTAGGGGCTCCTGGGTGGCTCAGTCACTTGAACATCCAAATCTTAGTGTCAGCTCAGGTCACCATCTCAGAGTTGAGATTGACCCCTGCATCTGCTTGGGATTCCCTCCCTTTCCCTATCCCTCCGCCTGTGCTCTTCCCCCAGCTCATGCCCTTTCACTCACTCTCTCTCTAAATTAAAAAAAAAATTAGGTAGAATAAATTGTACGGCACTACGCATTTTAGGATTCCATGCTGAGTATTTTCCAAATTCTTATTTGTAAGAAATAACTATTTTGGCAACACAAGTTGGTGCTTTAAGTTGAAGAGAATTATATGGGATTATACACTTTGTAATCCTAAAAGTTTACAAAATTAACTCTACAAACATTTTTAAGAGCCACTGAGAAATGAAAGGTGCCGGAGAAAGATAGTAAGAAAACTCTCAGATTTCTATTAGCCTGAATTTTCTAGTCCCAGATAATTAGTACCTCATTTAAGAATTATTTTTGTGTATATTGTTAATAATGACTCAAAAATAACACAACAGCTGTGTTAAAGTGGAGACTTATGGTTTAATAAAATCATTAAAACATTAGTGCAGTGGAGATAGTTTTATGACATCTACACTCCTGGGAATAGACTGAAAAGAGTGAACAACAACAGCAGCAGCAGCAAGAAAAAACAAAGTTCTGTTAAGGTGATAGGTGGCTAGTAATTGGTTTATTGGAATACTTAGATTACAGAACTCTTTCCTTATTGGGCTCAAGGGCGGAGAGTTCTGTGCAGAGTCCATCAGCCCTAAAGGAAAGACCTAAAGGTACTGCCACCAGGATTTCCCCCAAGGAATCTTTATTCATATGGACCTAGGATAAAGCCTAAATTTGTTCAGCTCCTTCCACATATTCAAGAGTTTTAGTTTGCCAGTTACAATTACAGGCAGGTGGCCGAGTGTTCCCACCAAGTTTCAGGCACAGAATATGATAACTGAAAAGGAAACAAGAAAGGAGAAGGAAGACAACAAATTAAAAGTACCAACAAAGGAAAAATTAAAAATTGTTACTTGGAGGGATAGATAC
Organism: Mellivora capensis; assembly: GCA_004024625.1. NCBI lineage: Eukaryota > Metazoa > Chordata > Mammalia > Carnivora > Mustelidae > Mellivora > Mellivora capensis. The sequence goes on along the minus strand of PISX010009843.1, from coordinate 12,454 downwards.
CACACAAAGAATAACATTTCAGTATCAACAGAAATAAGAGAAGGTAACACATCCATGACGTTAGATCAATGTTAGAAAAAAAGAAATCTTAGGAAAAAATAAATTTAGGGTTGTTTAAGATACTATTTCTCAGCTCCAAACCCACCCTTCCGTACTTAGCTTTGTGATGCTGGCCAGCAGAGACTGTGTAAAGCCTATTTCTGCTTGGCCAGCTACTCCCTATTAGGCTCTCTCATAGGGAGTAAGAGACTGCAAGGAGGGACACTGCAAGGAGGAAGGACTTACTTACTCCCACTTGCTTCCCAGCAGTACTTCCTCATCCGAGCAGCATCACTTTCTTCTCATACCAACAGTTAAATAGTTTGTAGGTTTCCCAACACAGGCAAAACTAGCCTCATCATGCCTCCGCTCAGTAGAGAGAGATGAGGGCTAAGTCTCCCCTGGAGCTCCTCTCCAAGGTCTAGGTCACAGGCCAAGAGGGTCCCTCTTCTGAATTCCAGAGACAGCAGCACCAATTTAGTAGTGTCTACCTCTCTGAGATCAGGGTATCCAGTATGTGAGTCCCCTCCAGTCTGTTTCTAATCTTTTATTATTCCAACCTCTTACCTTTGTTCCTTTAGCCCTAGGGTGGTTGCCACTTCTGCACTCACAGACTTCGTGAGGTTTCTTCCCTCAACCTTTTCTGTTACCTAGTTAACAGACGTTGAGCTAATTTTCTGCTACATTGTCATCTGTCCAAAAAAGGATGTAATTTCTTTTTTCTTAATTCTGCCTGGCACTACCTGCCCATAGCCAGAAAAATGAAAATCTCAGTGGATGAGTTGGAAGATAAAAGTATGCAAATCCCGAAGAGTAGAGCAAAAGACAAAGGAAATAAAAGTGGGAAACTGCTGGATTGTTCTGGAAAGCCTGATGGCTGAATAATAATCTTTTTAGAGAAAAGAGAAGCAATACGTGAGAGGAAATCAAATATTTCAAGAAATTTTCCAGATCTCAAGTGTGTTAATTTCCACACCAAAAGAATCCACTGAGTGCCCAGTACAATAGATGAACATAGTCCCCCTCTCCAAATAAAATAATGAAATTTCAGAATACTGGAGACATAAAGAAGTTCCCATAAGATTCCTAAGCAGAAAAATGAATGTCATACAAAGGATGTGTCATCAGACTGGCTTTGGACACCTCAACAGTGACACAAGAACAAAAAGAGGCATCAGAACAGTGTATCAAAAATGTAACCTAACAAAAACTATGCAAGAGGAAAATAAGATTTTTCAGACAAACATCTCAAAAATATACTTATCCTGTCCTTTTAAAAAATAATTTGCTGGGCGCCTAGGTGGCTCAGTGGGTTAAAGCCTCTGCCTTCTGCTCAGGTCATGATCCCAGGATCCTGGGATCCAACCCCGCATCGGGCTCTCTGCTCCGCAGGGAGTCGGCTTCCTCCTCTCTCTCTCTCTGCCTGCTTGTGATCTTTATCTGTCAAATAAATAAGTAAAATCTTAAAAAAATAATTTGCCAAAGGATGCCCTCCAGCTACACAAGCCTGTGAGTGAGGAGGGTGGAGGAAATGGCGTTCAGAGAACCGGAGCCCTGACATGGGAAAGACTCACAGGAAATTTCCCCCATTGACCATGAAGGATGTTAGAAGGTCATGTGTACAGTGCAGAAAAGAGCACCAGTCCTGATGAAAGCCTGATAATATTACTCTCAATATGTGATTTAACAAAAATTTGTGCTAGGACAGTGATGGATGGTTGAAAGAAGGGAAACAGGGATAACAGTGTGAACAGCTGATCTGTCACTTACCTAAAGAAGAAAACAATAAATGTAAGCATCCTTCCCGAGTCGTATGTGCACGTGCACCCACATGTGTGTGTTTTCTCTGAATTTATCAATATGTTTTTGAGGAGATACAGAAAGATTGAGATCTAAGTGATGACTGCGTTTCTACTGAAACTTGAAGTTTGATTATATTGATTGATAAAAATGGACATACACATGTGATATTGAAATACGGAGATATAAAAATGCCAGATAAAGTAGATGAAAGACTCAAAGCTATTTACTTGCAGGACATAGGAAATGGGATGTGGGTAAGGAGGTAGGACATTGTCCTATTTTTATTTTAACCTTGAAAGTCACATTTAATTAGAAGTTATGTGTGTTACTTGATAAAAGTAGTCAAGAATTAACAGTACTAATCTTGGGGTGCTTGGCTGGTGCAGTCCGTTAAGTGTCTGACTCTTGCTTTCAAGCTGGGCCTTGATCTCAAGGTCAGGCTCTGTGCTCATTGTGCAGTCTGCTTGTTATTCTCTCTCTCTCTGCATCTCCCCATAATCTCTCTCTCTCTCTCTCTCTAAAATAAATGACTGAATCTTGAGAAAAATAATCTTATAGGGCAAGTTGATTTATTTTGTTAATCTCTAATGTATTTACTTATTTACGGACAAAACTGTAGATTTAGCTACAGGTTTTTATTTTTTAAGATTTTATTTATTTATTTGACAGACAGATCACAAGTAGGCAAGAGAGGCAGGTAGAGAGAGGGAGGAGGAAGCAGGCTCTCCACGGAGCAGAGAGCCCGATGCGGGGCTCGATCCCAGGACCCTGGGATCATGACCTGAGCCGAAAGCAGAGGTTTAACTCACTGAGCCACCCAGGCGCCCCAGCTACAGGTTTTTAAAACGTGCAATTAAAGGAAATAATTAACCACCCAAGATGCTCTATCTGCATAAAGAAAAATGGATAGAAATTTCCAAATATCCAAACAAAACACTAGGTCACTCACTGGCACTGTGTCTGATGCAAGGTATTCTTGTTGTTTTTTTGTTTTTTGTTTTGATACAAGATATTCTTACAATAAATGTTCAAGTCAATAAACTAGTAATGCCACTCTTTATTCACAGTCTTTGTTAGTGCTCTAGTGTGCTTACGGTTTGATCATTGCTTCTGATTCAGTTCTGTGTGCCATGAGATGGTAGAAAAAATGCGTACTGAGTGCCTAGCTTCCAAACAGTTCTTCTCAGTACAGTAAGACTCGTTGCATTTAAAAATGCACATTTATAAAGACATGAAAGAGACTCGTTAAGATTCATTAATTTACTCATTTTTTCACAGAACATGGAATAAGTACCTTAGTAGACATTATTCTCAGATGAAAGGATGAAAAGTAGGTCACAGTTCCCGCCTTACAATGATTCATGGCATGTTAACAACAAACAACTACATGACATTCACTTTTACTTTTAATGCAAAACAATTCCATTATTCTCACTTGTGTCAGAATATTCAGAGATTTAATAATATGTCAAATGTCAAGTAATTTTTAACTATCAACATTGGGATATGAACTTAAACTTGAAAGCAAGAGTTTTGCAACAGCAAATTATCTTTATTGTCCTCAGAAATAATCGTTTTAAACATTTATCAGTTGTTAGCAGATGTTGTTCTTCTAAGATTAACTCTGTATGTGTTACCGTTGAACATTTTTAACAAGATTAATACAGTTAAGTGCATAGATAGAGGTTTGATTATCCCTGAAATTCCAGAGGGTTATATTTAGCATATTTCTGTGAAAAATGCCACTAATGTCAGAAGTTAGAGCACATTGCAACTCCTGTGCCCTTCATGTTTAAAATGCCATTAGACAAGTTTTCTATTTTTAAGTATTCTAAATGATTTAAAGTAGCTTCGAATTTAGAACCTAAAACTTTTTAATGCTATAGAGTCAAACTACATATTTTATTAGTGAAAAGAAAGAAGTCAAGAGAAAGTAAAAGACTGATGAAAAGTTGGAGAGCAGGTGTGGTCATTTATGGGATTACATCCACACGTGCTAATACCCAGTCCTGTGTGACTTGGACCAGAGAGGATGAAACGGAACATTAAAGAATCACTATCAAGACTCTATTTTCAATATAGTATGTTGCTGGATTTTGTTTCATAATAATTTTGTTATAAAGTCTTTGTAAAAATGGTGAAGGCCCCAACTACTTTTATTAGAAAATATTTATGCTACGATAATGAAAAAATAGGTATTTTAGAAAAGTAAGATGAGTCAAAGTGGGTTATTTTTAAAACTAATTAGTGCTTGCAGCATTAAGGCTTAATTAGCTATACATAAAGCCCAAGAATAAATCATAAAATTGGGCTTATTGAAAATGTGAGATATATAGCATGTCATGTGTGATTATGAAAACACAAACAATGCATTGTCAAGGTTAGATGCATGTGTTATTATATAACATAGTGAGTGCCCATGGTGGTGAGTGAGGTGGTGAGGAAATACACATGGTGGAGGGGAAGAAGTGAGAGTGAACATGAGGATAAATGGACAGACATCAAATAATATTTTAAAAAATAAAGTAAAACAAGAATGGGGTCTTGCATAGCATGCTAATATGATAAAATATGGTTAACTGCATTCTTTGCACCTGAAGTCTAAAAACAAAATAAAATGCAAAAACTTAATATATTCTTTAATATATTTATATTATATCTGTATAATAATTTGTTTATTTAGATATTTATATTTAATTTATATATATTTATATTAAATGTATAATTTTTAAAATTATTGTAAATATTTAAATAAACACTACATTTGTAAATAAATATTAAATATATTTGCATTCTATCAAACTTCACTCTGTCTTAGAACTTAAGAATATTCATGAGAATGAAAGTATCATTGCTGATAAAAGAGGCTTTCTATTGGAAAGCATACCAGTTTTTAACGATGTATGCCTCATATATTATTAGGTAAATAGAAAATTAATAATTCAATTTTGATAGAACAGGTTTTGCATGAATACGTAAGATCCTGATGACAACAGAAACCAAAATTAAAATTCTCTTTAATATATAGCTATTTTGATTGAGTATTGAGAGGTAGTTGACTTCATATTCAGTGTAGCTGTGGCCAGCCCTATTTCCTGTACACTTGTATAGGCCTATTATAGTAGTGGCAGGACCAATTAGCATGCTTTTGGACATGTGTAACAGAATATTTATCTAACAGTGACTAAATTAATTAATAATATGATACAGTATGGTGATAGGTAATTGGATCCTTGGAATGAGCACTGGTCTGGCCAGTCACTTCTACTCTCAGAGCCTCATTCTGTTTATGTGAAAAATAGTGATATTAGATTATACAAGCTCTTAGGTTCAAATTAAATTTCTGTAATTCAGTTGCATTCTAATGGTATTAGCCATTTATCAGAATGTTTTAAGGTTGTGTATCTGATTTCCTAACCTTGATTAAGGCGAGTTCAGGCAAAGTAGGAGGTAGACTTTATTTTGAAACTGACCTACAGAATATGGTTATTATTTATGTGGGAGGAGCAGGGAATTAACTAATGAGAGATGAGCAACCCACTCTGATGTCACACTAGGGAAGAAAGAACAACTTGATTCACAAGGCCATGGTGACTGCAAATAGGGGAAGCATGAGAAGGTTGGTTTTCCCTCATAGATTTTGAGAATTTTTTTTTAAGATTTTATTTATTTATTTGACAGACAAAGATCACAAGTAGGCAGAGAGAAAGGCAGAGAGGCAGGCAGAGAGAGAGGGGGAAGCAGGCTCCCCACTGAGCAGAGAGCCCGATGCGGGGCTTGATCCCAGGACCCTGAGACCATGACCTGAGCTGAAGGCAGAGGCTTTAACCCACTGAGCCACCCAGGCGCCCAGATTTTGAGAATTTTGTCTGAGTATATCCTTATTTTTCATAAGAATGATGACACTCTTCAATACCTAATGGCATTACTCGTAAGACTAGGATCATCAGGTAAAAATGGGGCCATAGCAACAACCAAATCCTTAGCCCCAAGTGGTCAGGATAACATAAAGTCTATCAACCACAAGGAATATTTAGATCTTAAATATCTTACAAATTTAGTTCAAGGAGAACAGAAATGTGGCTTCAATCTTTTACTACTTTTTTCCTTTCATTTATGCTTACACCTACAAAATACTTACTTTTCTTTTTAGACAAATTGTTAAAACATGGCTAATTTCAATAATACAAGCAAAGGAGATCTGAAACCTACTCTGTCTTGGTAATTTAGGCCAAAACAGAAGTCATTCTAAAACTGATACATAGAAATACATTTGGAATATTTTCCATTTCAATGGAAAATTTAGTGGGAAAAGAAAATTTGTGCTATATTTTCGGTTCTCTTATTTTGCAGTCACCTAAAGAACATAAGAAGACTATCTAAAATAGGTTTGTTTCAACTAATAGTCTAGCGTAGACAAATGTAAACACCAATTGATAAATAACATTATTTAAATCCTATTATTTGAAATGTTACTTTAATAATGTGGCAGTTTTCCAACTTATTTATTTATTTAAGGAGTTATTTATTAGACAGAGTGAATTAGCAAGACAGAGAGCACAAGCAGGGGGAGTGCCAGGCAGGAGAAGTAGACTCCCCGCTGAGCAAGGAGCCAGGTGCGGGATTCAATCCCAAGACCCTGCGATCATGACTTGGGCCAAAGGCAGACGCTTAACCGACTGAGGCACCCAGGCACCCGTATTTATTGATTTCATAATTAATTAATGAATCTGGAATTTATAAATTTACATTTTCAAACTTGGAACCAAAACATACAAGAGTTTCATAGGTTATGAAGGGTGAAGATAAATTACAAACATTGCATAAAGTTTCTTATTGTCCTGCTAATGATGGATATTAATTTAATCTGGTCCTTCACTTGTGGTACCAAGAAACAAGATATCCTTATTTAAAAGACAAATAATTGCAATTCATCTTAATCATTCTGTTTACAGGATGCCACTTAAAAAGTACTTAATAATTGCAGGTTTTAAGAAATGAAATACACTTTAGATTCTGAGGGAGCACATATTTACACACCCATGTTATGTTACTTGGTAGATTAAACTGGTAGGTCCTGAACCACATGCTGTGATGATGGATTTAACACTTCATAATGAGCACTAAGTAATATTTACTTTGTATCCTCATTTGCATGAAGTTGCTTTATGTTAGAGAAATAAGAGCCTTATGTTGAGTTTATTAGAGCAGTATTAGGTTTAAGACCTCCAGACTTTTCCCCATCTGTTAACTGAATTAACTTTTACTTGTGAAAGGCAGACCAAAATAAATGTACTTCAATTAAGCTACTTGTTTCATAGCCACAGAATTGATTTTACATTCTACAGATTCTGTCTCTGTGGGAGTTGGAGAGTACACAGAGGTAATGATGTCTTTATTAAAATTCTGGACTCCATTTGAGAAAATATAAATATATTTAATCAAAAGCATTTTGTAAATTAAAGACAATCAAGACAGGAAAAATAGAAGAAATTATCCAAACATATAATTAATAAATTTATATTGCACCTGTTTTTTTGTTTGTTTTTTTGTTTTTGTTTCTGTTTTTTGGTAACTATCTATATAAACATTTTAAAAGAAAGTTATAGTCCAGGTCAGTATTTCTGGTCTAAAGTCATTTTAACATTTTTTTAACTAATTTAATTCAATTGTAGTTATGAGAAATTGCAGAGTCTATTTATGGATAGTGCTGACAAGTGACTAAATCGAGAGTAACCTTCATTTTTAAAGACATGTATGTTTAATTAGCAAATTAACTACATGCTATCACAATTTGATATATGTGAATCCTTGACTACTTCAGTAAACTCAAATATGGCCACATATGGTCCACCAAAAATACTGTTTCTCTACTGATGCCATAATTTTTTCTCTTTATCATTAATATTTAATTAAAAATATCTTCATTGCAATATCTCAACATCTGACCAGCCATTGTTTTTGTTGTTGTTTGACAAATGGTCTTCAAATTCCTAGTTTTATTCCCTTTAAGTTAGACCATAGTCAAATAGTTTTTTAAAATAACAAAGCTAGTTGCTGGAGAGTATGTAAGCCTGGTGAAGTCTGTCTTTTAGTGACTCATTTTTCCCTTCAGTACTTTTTCTTGAAGTTTATGATCTCTGCACCCACAGTATTCTGTTTTACAAAATATCTGTATACCAAATCATTCTATACACAAAGCTATAATGTTTGTGAATTAACTGTACCTTAAACAAGAAAAGTAATAGGGATACCTGGGTGGCTCATTCAGTTGGGTGGCCAACTCTTGATTTTGGCACTGGTCATGATCTCAGAGTCATGGGATCTAGCCTTCTGTTGGGCAACACACTCAGCAGGCAGTCTGCTTGAGATTCTCTCTCTCTCCTTCTCCCTGCCCCTCCCCCCAATCTAAAAATAAATAAGTAAATCTTTAAAAAAAAGAATCAGTGGCACATGATTCTAAAAATAGAATGTCACATTGGGAGACTGGTAAATGAGATCTTCCTAGGAGTTAAAGAACTGAAAGGTTATCATGTGAGTGGTTCCTTACTCTTTGCATGGAAGGTGTAAGTTTTAAATGGGCAAAAAATACCATGAAGCATGAAGTCATTATGTTTATACCTTTGCATTGTTTGTAAACTATATAAGAATTTTTTTATTGTTACTCTTTTTTTAAATTTAAATCTTAGGGGGCGCCTGGGTGGCACAGTGGGTTAAAGCCTCTGCTTTCGGCTCAGGTCATGATCCCAGGGTCCTGGGATCGAGCCCCCGCATCGGGCTCTCTGCTCCGCGGAGAGCCTGCTTCCTCCTCTCTCTCCCTGTCTGCCTCTCTTGCCTCCTTGTGGTCTCTGTCTGTCAAATAAATAAATAAATAAATAAATATTTAAATTTAAATCTTAGTTAACATATAGTGTAGTATTGGTTTCCAGAGTAGAATTTAGTGATTCATCACTTACATGTAACACCTGGTGCTCATCCCAGCCAGCCCCCTCCTCAAGGGCCATCCCCCATTTAGTGTACCCCCTCCCACCCACCCACCTCCCCTCCAGCAACCTTCAGTTTTCTATAGTTAAGAGTCTCTTATGGTTTCTCTCCCTCTCTATTTTTATCTTACTTCATCTTTCCTTCCTTTCCCCTGTGTTCATCTGTTTTGTTTCTTAAGTTCCACATATGAGTGAAATCACATGATAGTTGTCTTTCCTTGACTGTCTTATTTCACTTAGCATAATCTACTCTAGTTCCATCCACATTGTTGCAAATGGCAAGACTTCATTTTTTTTGATGGCTGAGTAATATTCCATTGTGTACATATGTACCACATCTTCTTTATCCATTCATCAGATGATGGACATTTGGTCTCTTTCCATAATTAGACTATTGTTGATAGTGCTTCTATAAACATTGGGGTGCATGTGCCCTTTCAAGTCAGCATTTTTGTATCCTTTTGATAAATACCTAGTGGTGAAGTTGCTGGGTCATACGGCGGTTCTATTCTTAACTTTTTAAGGAAACTCCATACTTTTTCCTAGAGTGGCTATACCAACTATTTAAGAATTTTTATCTCATCTATAAATCCAAAGTTTGCAGAACCATCATAAAGGAGAATTATTGCTATTAGGCTACACGAAGCAGCCAAGTCAAAAAATTTAGTCATTTTGTTCAAATTGCATGAAATTAGATCAATCAATTCTTTATTACATATGGCCTTTATATTTGTAGATTATACTAATAATTGTGCTATTGTTAAATTGCTTAAGCAGCCTGGAAGCTAAGACAAAGTTAGCCATTTTTAAGTGAAGGATACAGAAAAATTCAATCAGTTAAGGAAGATAGGATCTACAGAGAATAGATATGAAAATTTTAACGATGATTTGAGGAAATTGTGGGGAAATGATAATTAAATATGTTTATTTTAAGAAACAAAATTAGGGTAATTTGCATCATAATAAAGCTTTTATACACTTAACTCTGGGAAAGTGTTCCCTTATTAATACTTTTCATATTCAGGTCATATTCTTAAAAGAATTTTAAAATGACTTCAACTTTGATGTCGTATGAAATGCATTCTCCCCTAAATCTGCTTAGTATTCATTAAAATTGTTTAATATTTACTTCATATCCGAACATAGGGGAACTGTTTTCAGTCCTTGTAAGTACAACATCACACCTATGTATGAGCTTTATGCATTTGGTATCGGACTTCAACTAGCCCTGTTGGGATTGTGAACCAGGCCTGCTGCTCCTATGCTACATATTCTGAAAAATTCCCAAGCACCTTCAGAAGTGATTAGCAGTCACTGAAAACAGGAGTTTAAGAACAAGGCTAGGTAATTAGACAAAAACAAATTTCATTTCTTAATATGATACCCTTCACGTTTGCTTTCTAAAGACCTAGGAAGGAAGAATCAAATTATTTCTCCATGCATGAGACTATAAATACTTCCAAACTCTTTGCTTACAGAAATATCTGTACTTTGCTTACGAGAATCCACATTGGGTCAGGAAGGGAAATAAGTGATTTCAGTTAGTAATACTGTCTAAGAATTTACACAAGTATTTCAGTATCATAATCTAAATTATACTCTGTCGAGCCTCAGTAGCATCTATTAGAGTTATTTCAGATCTATTTCTTGGTAGCATAAACCTACCATCATGTCAAAATAATCAGATTGTATTAGTTAACAGTAAAATGTTGGTCACTTCAGTTGAGTAGTAAGAAAATAAAACTGAGTTTTCTGTATTTTTCTAAAACATCTAAATCATTATTTATGATGTCAGAAATACTTTCTCTAATATATTCTTAATATTTTGCTTTTTCATTCTAGGATTAGAAAAGAGAAAACAAGTCAGGGAAAATATAATTTTAACAATGGTCAAAATCTTGAAGTTTTAGAGAATTGAAAGCTTTGTGTGTATATTTCTGTTGATCAATAGGAGCAATTTGCTACTCCTGATCAGAGGACCAAGTAATCTTAAAAAGACCATCATTATTAGAAATGTAAAACTTAACCAGTGAATATTGATCATACAAATACCTAAAAGAGATTGGACATATTTGATCACATTGTTCTCCTTTTGGATGTTTTGCACCATGTATTTTAGATAGGGGTGTGTGTGTGTGTGTGTGTGTGTGTGTGTGTGTTTACTGTCTAAAGGGGAATCCTCTTGGGGTGTCTGGGTGGCTCAGACGGTTAAGCATCTGCCTTCTGGCTCAGTTTGTGATCCTTTGATACTGGGATTAAGCCCTGAGTTGTCAGGCACCCTGCTCAGTGGGGAGTCTTCTCCCTGTGCCCCTCCCCCTGTTTCTGTGCTCTCTCTCCCTCCCTCTCTCTCTCAAGTAAATAAATAAAATCTTAAAAAGGAATCCTCTTAGTTTTACTAATGCAAAACATAGATGAACTGAGTATTATGAAGTTTATTTTACTGAAATTAATAATTTTGGGAGGCTCTGTTAACAAAAAATATATAAGGACAATAAAGCTGAGATAGGAAATGTTGTTTTTCATTATTGCTCTTTCTTACATGAGTTATTTAATCTACTTTCCTAGTATTTTGAAAGTTTTCCCAATCACCTCTCAGTAGAAATTCAGATAAACCAAGGCAGTTGGCTACTTCCAAATAAGAGTGATTGGAACCCCAAAGCAAAACCTGTTAAAAAGCTACTGTAAATCTATGTCTCATATGATGTGTATCTCCTCTCTCTCTTGTTTCTAAGGCTTAAAGGAGAGCTTTCACGTGGCACCTTTGTCTTGGAATAGTCTTTTACTCTCTAGTTGTTGATTACATTGAAGTGGACTATATAATTATGACCTATCCAAAGGCTAAGTGATGTGAGGGAAACTGACAATTAGCAGTAGAATAACATGGTAAACACATCTGTCAAAAATACAATTTAAGATAATGGGAAAAGCATAAATATGCAACATTTATTTCATTTCCTTTAGATGGCATATAATACTGTACATCTGTATAAAACAATACTATTTTAAATCTATATAACATTTTAAAGGAAGGGTTCTAAATAAAGGTCCATGGACTGGTTCAAAGGTAGGGTTCCAGGGGATGGTGAACACAGTGTATTCTTGAGCAAAATTTCACATGTAAGGTAATGTGTATTTTTCTAAGGAAAATACCCATAGCTTTTATCATATTCTTTTTTTTTTAATTTTTTTTTATTTCTTTTCAGCATAACAGAATTCATAGTTTTACACCACACCCAGTGCTCCATGCAATGCGTGCCCTCCACAATACACACCACCAGGCTCCCCCAACCTCCCACCCCCCGCCCCTTCAAAACCCTCAGGTTATTTTTCAGAGTCCATAGTCTCTCATGGTTCATCTCCCCCCCAATTTCCCTCAACTCCCTTCTCCTCCCCATCTCCCCATGTCCTCCGTGTTATTTGTTATGCTCTGCAAATACGTGAAACCATATGATAATTGACTCTCTCTGCTTGACTTATTTCACTCAGCATAATCTCTTCCAGTCCCGTCCATGTTGCTACAAAAGTCGGGTATTCATCCTTTCTGATGGAGGCATAATACTCCATAGTGTATATGGACCACATCTTCTTTATCCATTCGTCTGTTGAAGGGCATCTTGGTTCTTTCCACA
>PISX010009842.1:40634-73711 GCA_004024625.1 Mellivora capensis | reverse complement strand
GGGCAGAAAAAGAAGAAAAGAAACAAGATGGGATTGGGAGGGAGACAAACCATAAGTGACTCTTAATCTCACAAAACAAACTGAGGGTTGCTGGGGGGAGGGGGTCGGGAAAGGTGGGTGGGGTAATGGACATTGGGGAGGGTATGTGCTATGGTTGGTGCTGTGAAGTGTGTAAACCTGGCGATTCACAGACATGTACCCTGGGGATAAAAATTTGTTTATAAAAAATAAAAATTTAAAAAAAAAAAAAAAAAAAGAAAGGATGGCTTCAGACACCCCTACACTCTTAGTGCAAGAATCCAAAATCATCTTAAACAGAAGACTTGGATATGGAACCAATGAGTGCACTATTCCTAGTAGTTCAGAAAGTAGATCTAGGTGGATTTTTATATTCTATTCTTGGACGTTAGAAGGAAGAGTATCTCTAAACTGTTTTAGCTTTCTCCTGTATACTTCTAACTGAATCTCAAACCCATTTCCAATATTTGTCATGCTGTTTAATAGGAAACTGTTTAACCAATACAAAACATTTTAATCTAATATGCTGAGACAGTGCTGATTGTTGAGTAAAATATGGCTAACTGAAGGATATTTAATAGCCCAATCCACAACATGCCTCTTTTTCTACTTTCAAATATGCTTTCTTTCTTTTTTTTAAGATTTTATTTATTTATTTGACAGAGAGAGAGAGAGAGAGAGATCACAAGTAGGCAGAGAGGCAGACAGAGAGAGGGGAAAGCAGGCTTCCTGCTGAGCAGAGAGCCAGATGCAGGGCTCAATCCCAGGACCTTGAGATCATGACCTGAGCCAAAGGCAGAGGCTTAACCCACTGAGCCACCCAGGTGCCCCTCAAATATGCTTTCTTGATAGAATTTGTTATCTAATCATACTTACAATTAAACTTAATGTAACTGACATATACATAATAAATCTTCACATTGAATATACTGAATTGTATGAAACATCTCTTCCTAAAAGGACTGTTATCGATGGGAATAAAATATATTCAATGTCATTACAATGTAAAGTATGCTTTTAATGTAATGATCCATTTTATTTAAAGAAAAATTTCACTAAGATCTTAGCAAGCCTAAAGCTCCAATAAAACACAGGAAAATTATATTTGAACTATTTTTAAAAAATTATTCTTTGGCTGTCATTCCAACCAGTAGAATTTCATGCACATTAGAGAAATGAGATTTAATTATGACTGTTTTAGACTGCAAAAAGCTCATCACTTGTAAAGAGAAAATTGATGAATAGAATATGTTATTATTAAATTTTAGATTATGAGTATATATTGATTCTGAAACGTAGGTTTTGGCAATTTTATCAGAACCCATCAAAACTTTAAAACAATATTTTGAGAAAGTATTTCTCTGGGGGAATAATGACAATATCTATAATGTTCATTTATCCTTGGTTTTAGTAGAAGTACCATTCAGTAATTTCAAGAAGTGAAAATAGTATATCTCCATCACTCTTTTTGTTTAAGCTGAAGCTCATTGCTCTTGAATTTTCCTGCCAAGGATCATTATTGTAGCCATGCATTTAAATGTTACCTTGCCCACCTGGCCTGAGGCCAGCAATGAGTACAAGTCATACCTTAGGAGATAATGTGAAATGCAATTTCTTAAAACAAAGGAAAAAACAATTTTTAATACTAAAGGATAGTACTTTAAGAGTAAAAAGATATGGTCGATGTTGAAAATGCCTGCTTTGAGCACTTGTATGATAAGGACATTTCTTAGGCCCTTTGTGTCTATAGAGATCCCTTTGTCCCTCTGATAGTTTCAAATCTAAGATGTTACTCCTGGAGCCTAACTTCCCCCCTATCTTATGTCATAAATTTGATCACTACATAACATGTATGTTCTACATCTTCTACCCTGCCCACTTTTTCCAACCTTGTCTTATTAACTACCCTTTAGTCCTATGTTCCAGCTCTGTGGCTGCTTGCTATCCTACAAGCAAACTAAATAAACCCTTTCCCACTTCAAGATTTTTCACTAACTCTTATGGCTGCTTGAAGTTACTTTTCTCTCTAGTCTTCACATGACTGAAATCTTCTTATTCTTCACTGTTCAGTTTAAATGTCACCTTCCTAGGGAGGCAATCAGTGAATAATGTATCTCATTGGGTTCCCTCATTGCCAAAACCTGAAGGCTCCTTCACACTCTTTTATTTTCTATCATTACAGCCTGTTTACATACTTGTGTGTATTGCATCTTTCCATCACAAATTGTGCTTTTGTACAGGTATACAAATATACATAAGCAAAAATTTGCTGCCTATGCCCTAATTCCCTAATTTGCTTTAATTTATATACTCTGTATTGTTCAGTGTTTTATTTTATCAATGGTAAACATGAAACCTGCCACATAGAATGCAAATGGTATTTTGCAGTAATTTATTATAGTGATCCTTAATCTGTATCCATTTTAGGAAACTAAAGTTTCTCTTATTTATGTTATAGTAGGCTTTTTTTTAAAGGATTTTATTTATATACTTGACAGACAGAGATCACAAGTAGGCAGAGAGGCAGGTGGGGGCGGGGGGAAGCAGGCTCCTTGCTGAGCAGAGATCCCAATGCAGGGCTTGATCCCAGGACCCTGAGATCATAACCTGAGCTGAAGGGAGAAGCTCAACCCACTGAGCTACCCAGGCACCCCTGTTATAGTAGGCTTAAAAGTAAAACATTTCCAGACTAAACATTAGTTACTAGAAAATACAGACTCTGAAATGAACAACTAAATATAAGCATTCCCTAACCAGACAGGTAAACCTTCATCGGTTCTACTCTAGCATTCTCTCCACCACTTCCTTATTCCTATTTCCCATTACTCCAACCTTGTTTACTTGCTATTCCTTGAATGAAGATGGCATCTTTCAGTGTTTGCTTAAATACTATATTCCCTTTACCCACAGTGATGCCACAATTTTTTTCCTCTAGGTTATTTCTTATTTTCCTGAAGTGTTACTATTTTCATTACTGTTCATTTCAGAAGTAAGTATTCATTCATCATTCTCATAACCCTATATGATTCACCTCTCTTTTAGTCTTAATCTCAGCTGGAAAATTTGGCAATGAATCAAGGGACAACAACAAAAAGCCTAGAAATTATCCTTAATGACTATTCTTTCAACATACATGTTCAATTAAATTTTTCAATATCTACCTATTTATCTTATCCACATTTCAACCATTTCACTCTATTCAATTAATATTTCCAAGTTCATGTTGTATTGCAACCCCACAGGGTTACCACAATATACAAAAGGGTTTCCTTTTTTCTTTTCCTCTCACCTTGGCTCCCTCAAAATATCTCACAAAAGATGCTGGATTTAACAAAATATGAATGTGACACTGTCATTCCTTGAAACAAACCACCTCAGGGCTCCCTATTTTCTTCTAGGTCAAATCCCATCTCTCTGATCTGACAGATGGAACCTCTTAGGTTTGTTTTAGGCAGAATATCCCCCTGTCTTCTCCCTCTATTTCATTTGTCCATTTCCATACCCTGATAATTCCAACTGGCTGACATTTTCAACTTTCATGTTGTTTCTTCAGCTTGGGACTCCTTCCCCCACTCTCTTCCCTTCTTAACTCTCTTACTTTATGATATTTCAGGGTACATATCCTAACTTAACCTCAGCCATCCCAAACTCTCCTGGTAGGTAGTTCTTCATGTACTTCAATGCCACCATGCAAGCATGTACACACACACACACACACACACACACACACACATATAGTGTGCATATGTGCATTAAAAAAAAAACTTTACATGAATTGCATTGTAATCCCACATTTGCTGTTTTGTTTTATGACCTTATGTTACATTGAGCAAGATAAATCTCTGTGCCTCAATTTCTCTTCTGAGATCTCAGAATGAGAATCAAACCTAAATTAAGGGACTGTTATAAAGATATAACAACCCATGTTTGACTCAAGGAAAGCAGCTGCTAAATGCTTCATGCTTATTTTGTTGTGATTATTGTTTGTATCATGAACATCTGTCTCTTTGTCCATCTCTCCCCGCCAACTATCAACTCCTTGAAGACAGAATTCGGAGTTTTTTTTGATGTCAGCATAGTGTACAACAATGGCAAACACATCATATACTTATTCAAACCCTTCTTTACTTAAGGAATGAAAGAATAAACAAATTGAGTATTTTGAAAATATAAAAACTTTCCTACTAGTATAGGAGGTTTTATTTATATGTGCTTTTAGTGTTTTGCATATATTTTATCAATTAATATATATTAAAAAGCATCTAGATATCACCTATGCATTTTAATAGCAACCTCTGCAAACTGCCTCAATTAAAAACCAAAAAACCAAAAAACCAAAAAGCAGTTATTGGAGAATGGCAGGCAATGAAACCTGAAAATGGTGCTTACAAACCAGCTTTGGCATTGACTGTAGCTTATTTCTATTCTACCCCAGACTTCAGTTATTTTCCTGTGATGTAAGCTCTGTGATCCAAAAGGAATTTATTTTTCAAACTTTGAAATACTTAAGGGTAACATTGAGTTGATGAGGAGGAAGAGTGAACATTAAGAGATCACACTGCATTTTGTTATTACTCATGAAAATGGATGATTTCTTATTTGCATATGGTTTTGCTGAGATCTGCAAATGGCAAAGTAGTAGTGACTGTTTGACAAATTGGCCAATCTAGAGTATTTTTTTAAAAAACTCATGTGTATAGTCTAATAATCTTACACAAGTTATGGCTTGGAATTTTTCAATATGTAATTATGTGTGTGAATGAAAGAATTGGTATAGAGGAAAGAAAATATCTGTGTGTGGGGGGAAGTTAACCACAAAACACATAATTTTAGGAATTGCATATAAAGCAGTAAAACCAAATGTTTCCAGAAAACAAACAAAAATCATCAAGATTGATCATTATGCTTACTTAAGTCTTTTCATTTGACATAATAATATTTTTGACATCATATAGTCAATGATTTTAACTAAAATGCAGCTTATTTGTTTGCTTAATCTTTTCTAAGGCCTATACTGGAGATATTTATTTACTAAATAATTTTAAAATCTCTCTTGTTTACTGTCATTGCATATTGTCTTTTTCAATAAGTTTGTACTTTATGAAACTCCAGAATTTTCTTCCCTATTTAGGTATAATGCAAATACATGCAAATTCTATTTATATATACATACACACACACACATATATACATACACACACACACATACAACACCTTGAATAATAAGTCTGTAAAACTGACCTTTGTACCTTTGTAGTCCCAGTTCATTTATAAGTGGAATATTAATCTAAGTTAGAGAAAAAAGGTCTTTGTATTCCACACTCAAAATATAGTGATACTTTTTGAAAATTGTTAAGGAAAGATAAGATAATGGTTTTGTTTTCTTGAATATGATAGGAGGAAGAAAAAGGAAGTCAATTCATGGTATCTGGAAATTTGTCGTGATAACTTTGGATCTAAAGATCTTTGCTGGACTATGAGGAAAATGCAAAGGAAAGAGTAATGATTAAAAGAATGCCCTGAGAATAGCTAATCAGAAGAGGATAACTAAGATGTTTCAATTACTGATCCTTTTAAGTGATATATACTGTGTCAACAAGACCAAGATACGCTCATAGGAATCTGTGGTAAAGAGAGAAAATATCACTGGTGGGGTGGGTGCGCCGGTGAAGAAACAGTTTGGGTGGCTATATCAGTGTCCATCCATACGGATTCATCAGTGTAGTTGTCTGAGAGTGATCGCATAATTTTGGGCACATAAGAAACCTGTGAGTCATTTTTATGGAGATTATATATATATATATATATATATATATATATATATACTATATATTTCCATCCTCAGTTCCACTCTGATTAGTGTTGATTTGTTCTTTCATTAACTTCTATGATTTATTAGTTATATATCTTTGGAGTATTAACTACAAAGTAAGCATTTGGGAAATGAAAAAAAAAGGATGATATTTCAACAAACATAGTCTGATGAGAAATAAAAATGAGTTGACAGGTTTGACATGCATTATAAATGTGAAATATTAACTTATGTATGTTTTTAGTTTCTCCTATTTTATTTTGGCCACAAAACTAAGATCTGCCTCATTTCTTGTTTTTTTTTTTAAGACTTTTATTTATTTATTTAACAGAGAGAGATCACAGTAGACAGAGAGGCAGGCAGAGAGAGAGAGAGAGAGGGAAGCAGACTCCTTGCTGAGCAGAGAGCCTGATGCGGGACTTGATCCCAGGACCCTGAGATCATGACCTGAGCCTAAGGCAGCGGCTTTAACCCACTGAGCCACCCAGGTGCCCCAGATCTGCCTCATTTCTAAGTGACTAATTGTCTGAAGAGAACCCGAAAAGAAGAAAAAGTATAGGTGGGCAATGGAATAATTCTGAGAAAGAAGCATCATTTTCATCCCATGCATTAGGGTTCTGAGGCAATAGGAGAACTGTATGCTGATGAAATCAGAGGGCCCCCCTATTTCTCCCACCTCACCAACACGGTCAGGCATCAACAGAGCTATATAATGAGAGAGCTGAACTGAATCTTTCTCTGTTTTCCAACAGTGTCAAGATATGGACAAATTATCTTAAATCTTTAGTGAAAAGGCATGTGCTTTTCATCTCACTGCATATAAGGAGATGTTATATAAAAGTAGTGAGATAAGGATATATACAGATAACACAGCAAGTAAGAACACAGAAAGGTAAACAAATCTGAAACTCACATGGGATGTCAGCATGGAGAAAAGTAGAAAAGGTATCTCTTCCTAATGCCTGGAAATTGTATAATCAACTTAAAAGTTAAGAGGCTTTTCCAGTACGTGCTTGCATGGTTGAGAGAAATGAAGAAAGGTCAGAAACGAGAAACTCAGAAGAAACACAGTATTGTCTAGATACACCTTCATTTCAAAGATCTAAACCTGTTAGTTTTTTTTTTCCTGTTACATGGTCCATGATATTGACACAATTAGACAAGGTGCCCTTCAGTCTTCCCAGACTTTTACGTTTATATAGCTCATCATAGAATGATCAGGAGGGGGCTATTCTATTAGTATTGAAAGGCTGGAGAAGCAGGAGGCACAGATGAAAGGTCCAGTTTCTATTCTGATATTATCATATAGCAAGTCAGAAGAACAAATCCCAGAACTTTGCATCTGGTGAATACCAAGGATTATCATAATTTGTAAGACACCTTTTCTCAGGCAAAAAAGATAGTAAGAATGACTACTCTGGTTTATCAAGGAAATTGACTGGAGCCTCTCCTATCCAAATTACTTTTTAAAAGTAGCACACAAAAGATGTACAATCTTTCAAATTTTAGGTTGTAGCTTATAAATTTCATATAATTTTACTATACAGGAGAATAAAAAGAATCTTAATCCCAGTGTTTAGAAAATGGAATGTTTTAGACAAAGGACTTGTCTTATTTGCTTTATTTTCCTTTATGATGAAATTTTAAGTTAAATATAGAGTCCAATGTATTATAGACTTATACTTCTCCTACTTATATAGGTTCAAAGATTTGTTAGCATCTGTAACATTAACATTACTCAGAGTGTCAGTAATTAGGAAATCAACTACATAGCTAATTATGGCCAAAAGCTCAGCCCATTGCAAGTTGAACACATCTGCCCCTAGCATATTAGTAGAACAATGGGATGGATGATAAAACATTGAGGGGATTGAGATTATTGAATAAGAGAGTCAACTTCAATAAGAAAGAACAAAATAAAAATAGCAGATAAACATTTAGGAGGGCAGGAAAATAATTTTCAAATTCAAACATTTTAGTTTATGCTTCTTGTAGTTTCTTTAATTTCTTCAAACTGGAAGTTAAGACATTTCTCAAATATACAGTGTATTACATAAGCAAAAAGAGAAATGTTGGATTCTGATCATCAGTCATTTTAATAGTTTTGTATACAAGTGATTTTTATTGGTTTTCCATTTTTGCTAATAAATGCAATGTAACAATATTTACATCATATTTAGAAGAAAAAAATTTTGAACCTGAAAATCAATTGAACTTAATTCAAAAGTGATTCTAATAACTGATTCTATAAATCTAAGTTATGTTAGGGCTTCCTGTTATATGCCTTAAAGTTAATTACTGTTTCATGCTATACCCAGCACACATGTAACTACATTTTTACAAAATTATGTCTCTCTTGAGGATTATAAGTGTCATTAGGGTAAAAGGCATATCCAACTTTTAGTGTGCTACAAGAGACATGCTATACCTTAACTATTTGTTTTGAATGATAAATGAAAGGTTAAATATAATACAGAAGCAACTTCAAAATAGTTTATAATCTAAGGCAAGTGATTAAGGCAGACACAAACTGAATATAGATTGTAAGCTGATATAAAGGCAGAAAAATAACCATTTCAGACCACAGAAACAGAAAAAATAGGTTCTTCTTGGAGTTTGTTTAAAAGTGGCATTTTAGGGGCGCCTGGGTGGTTCAGTGGGTCAAAGCCTCTGCCTTCCTCAGGCCATGATCTCAGAGTCCTGGGATCAAGCCCCTCATCCGGCTCTCTGCTCCGCGGGGAGCCTGCTTCCTCCTCTCTCTCCCTGCCTGCCTCTCTTGCCTACTTGTAATCTCTGTCTGTCAAATAAATAAATAAAATCTTAAAAATTTTTTTTTAAAAAGTGGCATTTTAGTGGATTCAAGGAGAAAAATTTCAACAAGAAAAATGTGTAATAGTTTTCCAAGGTAGACGTATTAAAACAGGTGAAGGGTCACCAGCCTCCTCTATGACTTCACATTGGATTTAGCACTTAAAGATTTATTATTTATTTTTCCCCAAGAGTAAGCATTTTAGTTCCACCTCCAAGGTCTCTTGAAATATTCCACTATAATATTGTATGTACATTTATATAGCACAGTTGTTAATATGAGTAGGCTAATTTCTACAGAGCAGAGCCTGTGTGTTTTCAGAATAGTTTTACGAGGAAATAGCTGGTTTATCATAACGTTAAAATTGTGTTAATAAAATATCCTTTGTTTAAAAATCATGTTATATAAAGGATTAGTTACATTTTTCTAAAATATACATATAATCTCAAAAGAAGATATTCAAATCAAATATGTGATTCTTTGTTCAGAAAATAAATTGTGGATTAGTTGAAATTCAAGTCATGGAATGTTATCCATTTATTTTTCATGTATATTGGTCAAGGGAGGTTGATCAACAATTTAACTCATATCCTATTAAAGACTATTCAATGATCTCGACAATTTTCTGACTATTGAGCTCATCTCACAATTAATGTTTATATCATATTTTGTATGTATAAAGAAATTTCACAATAGTAGTTTGTTCTTTAAATTTGAAAATAAATGCAATGAATATTTTAATACATTTAATAGGGAAGGCCTTCAGGGATCATAAGTAGTAATTATGCTAACAAGCTTCTTAAAATTTTGCAGCAATTGAAACAAACAGGAATGTTTGTATTATAGTATTTTTAACTCACATTTAGAATGAAATCAATTTTTTCAAGTAAAAGCATTTATTTTTTAAATTACATATCCCTTGGTTATTGCTAAATAACACTAAATATTTTACATATATATAAATATATTTTTATATATGTGGAATTTGGCTGAATAATAGAATAATTTCCCTAATGCTTTCAACAGAAGATATTCTTAAATACAATTCTGAAAGTGAATATTTTTTTTTTGCCAGATCAGTTTCTCATTTTTTTTTTTTTGTTTTTTTGTGTGTTTTTTTTTAATTTTTTTAAAATTTATTTATTTGTCAGAGAGAGAGAGCAAGCGAGCACAGGCAGACAGAGTGGCAGGCAGAGGCAGAGGGAGAAGCAGGCTCCCTGCCGAGCAAGGAGCCTGATGTGGGACTCAATCCCAGGACACTGGGATCATGACCTGAGCCGAAGGCAGCCGCTTAACCAACTGAGCCACCCAGGTGTCCCTCAGTTCCTCATTTGTATCAGAATAATTCAGTAATTATCATCATATTTCAAGTGGCCATCACTTTCCACCTGGGCTTTTACAGTAGTCTCCTAATTTGTCTCCCTGCTTTCATCTTTCTCTGCTCTATAACCTATTTTCTATAAGCAGGCAGAGTTCCTTCTTAAATGTAAATATATTCATCCCAAGTCCCTGCTCAAACCCTGTAATGAATTTCCAAACTTCTTCAGATCAAAGACCTTAATTTTGCTCCCAACATCCAATATAATTTGACCATCGTTTATTTTCTCTGACTTCATTATCTGTTAACTCTGGCCACTGGTTCATTCTGCCCCAAACATACTGCCCCCCTTGATTCTTGGCCATGCCAAGTGTATAGTTTTTGAAAATGCTGGCTTGATTCTCTTTCTTCATGTATTTGTTAAAATCATTCTCTTAAAACTTACAAAGTTCAGCCCCAAAACAACTTAATCAAAAGATTTTTTGACTACCCTAAATCAAGTTTTATCCCTACTTCATTCCATATCTTCTTACCCTACTTTCTTTTTCTTTAGGGAACTTATTTCCTAGTCATGTATTATATGTTTCTCTCTTTTTTTATCTGCTTGTTATTTACTTTCTATGTCATTACCCCTACATAATCATGACAATAGTGATTTTTTTAACAGTGATTTTTTAAAATTTTATTTTGCTTTTAGTTTTATGTTGTGTTTTGTTTTACTTCTATTCTTGTTGCACTATCTTTGAGAATTATAATAATTCTTGGCAAAGCATAGGGGTTCAGTGAAAACACGTTGAATGAATCAGTGCATATTATCATGTGGTTAAGCAAGATAATAGTTTCATGAGTTTTCATCATTTCCCTCTAGTCTTGTCTGTGTGTTTAAAAAAAATTACATTTTTTAAATGTATAGGGACTGAATTAATGTAGGATTGTAAAAAAGTTAGAAAAGATACATTTAGGAAATAGTTCAGAAAGAATGTTTAGGAATTTGTCCAGCAGAGACAAATTACTAATTATTTTTCAGATGCACAGAAGCTTGAATAGAACTAAATATTTATTGGGTGAATAAATGGATACATGCATAAATCCATGAAAAAGAGAGAAAACAAAGTAAATGAAACACTTCGTTTATGGACAGATGTATTTTGTTTCCTTTTTGCTCCATTAACAAGGGAAAGATTCCTGCCATAGTTTATGGGGATGGCTGACCACACAACACCTGACGTTGGACAGATTGGATTGACACCTGGTTAATAGTCCCATACACTTATAGCCAGGTGGCAGAGGACACTGTGTCACATAGGGCCTTATCGGGGTTTCACTCTAGAGCACAGTGAACAAGCAGGGCCTGCAGAAAGCAAGCTTTGAAGTAACCAAGGGAAGGATGCGACTGAGTTATTTGAATAATTCTGAGAGTTGGCAGAAAATGAAATTTGATGCTAAGGAATAAGTAGCCATTGTGCCCAGCCTGTGTGATCAGGAGGGTTGTTTGTTTAGGGAAACTTATCCATAAGAGAAGAGAGGGCTTAGGCCATTTAGCCCCTTCGAACTTTATTAGATTTTCAAGGCAGCACATAATATTTAATCTTATTTTTAGGCCCTGCACCACTAGATGTTTATGCATAAGAACAGGTAGGGGTGAAGACTGACTCAGGATTCTGAAGTGGATGATGGAGAAAGCATCAAGTGAGAGCAATTGTGTAGAAAGAGGAGGGATTGTGCTGAGTGAAGTAAGTCAAGCAGAGAGAGTCTATTATCATATGGTTTAACTTACTTGTGGAGCATAAGGAATAACATGGAGGACATTGGGAGATGGAGAGGAGAAGTGAGTTGGGGGAAATTGGATGGGGAGACAAACCTTGAGAGACTGTGGACTCTGAGAAACAAACTGAGGGTTTTGGAGTGAAGGGGGGTGGAGAGTTAGGTGAGCCCAGTGGTGGGTATTAAGGAGGGCATGTATTGCATGGAGCACTGGGTGTGGTGCATAAACAATGAAATTTGGAACACACACACACACACACACAAATTAAATTTAAAAAAACAAAAAAGGAGGGATTGAGGTGTAAAGTGATATGTCAGTTATGCTGTTTACATATAAAGCTGTTGAGTTTTGGTTCTGTTCAAGCTTGAAACAAAGGTTTAGGAGTTTTCACTAGGATGTTTAATTAATTTAATTAATTAAAAATTAAATTAAATTAACAGATTATTAATAATAAATTAATAAATTATTTCAATTAATTCAAATTAATTTAATTAATATGAGTACCAAATTTTAGTAGCATACATAAGTAGTAGTACTTACGATAAGCATGGTTACATGCACAATTTTAGAACATTCAAAGTAGAATTCAAACCTGTTTTAATGTAGGCAGAAACTGTTGTGCTACTTATTTAGGGAAAAATTAGGGGGGTTATTTTTTATCATCTTATATATAAATATATTGATATTCAAGCTATCAAAATAATCTATTCATGCTTCTGACAACTTCTATCATTTACCAAATCCAGTAATCTTTCCAGCAAACCACAGTTCCCATTGTAAGTACACTTTGAATATTTGTAATATGTAGCCAGGAGAAATTACCAAAACTTTTTCAAGCATAAACTAAAATTATCCAAGTATTAAGATAGTAAGAAGATATGATATGAAGAAGAAATACTCAACTGTATGTTTATTTTTCTTCAGTGGAAGAAGCTAAAGACTATGGCAGGGATAAATATGGGAGTAGACTGGGTAGGCAGTTGAATAACATGTCAGACAATCTACTTGACATTATATTATATTAATATAATATATTAATACAATATATATATAATATAATATAATAATATATTAACACGTATATCATATATACTTGTTAAAGTATACATTTAAAAAATTTAAACACATAGTGGTCAAGCAAATTTAAAATAAATAAATGTCAAAAATTTTCACCTGATTAATTAATGATGGAACAAGAAGTAAGTTAAAACCAGTTAAACAATCACCTGAGGAGTTTGGTCCTTATACATAATTTATAAATAAATGTTAAGCTAAGAATTATAGATTCAAATTTAATAGCAAAGTTAATTAATATCTTAAAGATAAAAAATTGATTAATATCTTAAATAGCAACAAATGTAACTTTTAGGGTTATCTTTTCTTCAAGACAAAAGTGAAAAATGGTCTAATAGAAAACAAATCAAAGATGTCAGTCTTACACTTTACTGTAAGAGCATTCGGTAATATCTTTCGCCAATTTTCAAGTTTAGTTTGTTTTTTCTGACAGTTTCAACCTTTACCAAAAATATATGAATGAATCTATTTGACTGTATTTCTCTTCATTTTACAAATTAAAAATAAAGCTCAAAAAGTACAGAGTAAATAAGTAGAAAATATTGGATATTAATGAAAGTCAGTCCGCTTCATTTGTAAATATATCATCTTTCAATTACAACTTTCTGCTTAAACCATCTCTTAAGTTGGACAATCACTCGGCAGAGATATATCAGAAGGAATGCAAATACTGGATTGTTAGTTGTTCTACAAACAGTATGTGTACAGAGTAAGGTTTAATATATAAATTTCCAAACAATGTATTTGATACCTGCTCTACTTCCCTCATTCTCAGCTGATGACACTATAATAATAATTTTAGAAGTCTACAAATTCCTAACCATTGAGCTACCCTTCTTTATGCAGCTATCTATGCACATAGTTTTCTTTCATACTAGATACTATGGAAGCACTGTCCCCTGCTTCAAATATGCTCAACCCTTTTGCCTGTGAATTATATCTCATCTTTTACTACTTACTCAAAGATACGGATGCAGAAACTCTATCTCCTTTCTCATTCATATGCAGTTTTCCCTCTCTTTTATTCTCATTTCTTACAAGTATGATGTATCTTTATTCATCTCTAAAAAAAAATTGACCTAACTTTAGCTCCAACTATGAATCTATTTTTCCTCTTCTTTTGAGAGAAAATATCCCATGAAAATATTGTCTTTGCAGTTTCAAAATTCTTATATTTGTCTTAAATTCCACCTAGAGAGACTTTCATTCCCTGTACACTGAAGTTGCTCTTGGCAAATTAACAAATAATGTTTAAATGGTGAAATCCACAATCTATTTCTCAGTTTTCATTTTACCTGAAATGTTTTTACCTGCTTGTATTCCAGGACACATCATTCTTCAGCATTACTTAATTCTCTTCTTAGTTTATTTTGCTAATTCTATCTTTAGGGGGGTTGAAGAGCTCACTCTTACAATAACATCAATACACTGATTCAAATTTACATTTCCAGAATGAAACTTTCTCTGAATTCCAGTCTCATATATCCAACTGCCTATTCAAGGTCTCTGATCCCATGTCAAACTAGCATCTGAAACATGGCAAATACAAAATGGAGCTCCAAATCTTCCCCTGTCTCTCCTGCCATCATCTCCATCTCCTACTCCTCCAATGGCTCAGCCAAAATAATTTGGCATCCTTGAGTTTTCTCTTTCTCTCTCATAACCTGTAATTAACCTATAGCACCTCTTCTCGGTTTTATCCTCAAAAATGTATCCAGAATCCAACCATATATTATTACTCTCAATATTAAAATCTTGTCCAAGCTACCATCATATTCCCATTACATTATTCAATAGCATCTTAAACTTTCTCCCTGCTTCAATTCTTCTTCCCCTTTAATTTATTCTCAATGAAACATCCAGAGAAAACTCCCATATATAAACTGCTATTTCTCCATTCATAATCCTTAATTGAATTTCTATGTCAAAGACTTTCCACCAAAGTCTTTATAATAATTGACAAGACCTTACATCAACTGACCTTTCATTAACTCTCAGGTGTCTTTCTACTTCTCAGACTCTCACTTGCTCTGTCTTCTTCCTTATCAATCTTCTGTTTTTTTACTAGAAAACTTCAGGAATGAACCCAACTCGGGATATTAGTATTCCTTTTAATGAAACTTGATTTCCCTAGTTATCTACATGGTTTATTCTCTAACTTAATTTGTGTATTTATTCTAATATGATTTCTGTTTGAGTGGTTTTTCCTAACACTATTTTAAAAATAAACATTCTTACTTCCTATACGATCTTCCCTGAATTATTTTTTTCATTAATCATCATTAATATCCTCTATATTTCAATCAATATGTTTTAATATTTGTATCATTTATTTGAATATAAGATGTCTTAGTAGAGAAATTTTGTCTATTTTTGACTGTCCCTCCTCAATCTCATAAAATAGTGCCTGAAATACATGTTCGTTCACTCAGTTCCTGAACTATGAATAGATAAATAGCATCTAATCAATAGGTTATAGATGTTCATTAAATAATTTTCTCCATTCCAAACCAGATCTACCTTCCTATGATTTATTGATTCTAGATATTGTTCAACTTTCCAGGATCAGGATGACAGATCTAAGAAAGATACATGCATAATCTTTACTGCAAATTACTTCCACTTTTTTCTCAATGACATTTATATGCATGCCAAATTTTAGTGACATGAATCTAAAGGAATTATTTTCTAATAATGTATTTAAAATATTATAATATGCTGCCTAAGATATTGGCACTACGAGAAAGTTATAAGAACCTACTATGGATTCTAAAGTTCTTTTTTTTTTTCTTTCTCTTTTAAGGAACATGTTAAAATCAAGGCACTGGCAGGGATGCATTCCTTTCTGGAGGCTCTAGAGAAGAATACATTTCCTTGCTTCTCCTAGCTCTAGAGGCTGCCCATATTCTTTGGATCCTTAGCTCTCTAATCTTCAAAGTTAGCGAGGGCCAGTCTAGTCTTTCCCATGATGTCATCTCTCTCTTTTTTTTTTTCTGACTCTTCTACCTCCCTCTTCCCCATTTTAGAATCTTTGTGATTACATTGTGTCCACATGGCTAAATCTAGATAATATCCTTCCTTTAAAGTGAGATGATTAACAACTTTAATTCCACTTATAACCTTGATTCCTCCTTGCCAAGGGACAGAACATATTCACAGATTCCAAGAATTAAATGTCTGCATCTTTAGGGGATCATTCTGCCTACTGCATCTATAAATAGCATAAACACCAACTATGAGTTGGCTAGAAATGCAAATTATTGCACCTTATTCAAGTTCTACTCCTTCAGAATCTTCAAAGATTCTATGCTTTACCAAGTTCTCCAAGTCATTTTTAGTCACACTAAATTTTGGGAAATGATGGTTTAGGAGATACAAATCAAGAATAAGTGACTTTCTTTGTCAATAAGAATTAATATCCTAAACTGTAAACATTTAAAGTTATAATAAAGATATTAACTTGTGTATTTTAGATATTTTTTCCAGCTCTCCCTTCCTTGCTTTTGCATTGCTGAACAGTCTACTACCAAATTGCCAAATGAGTTGCTGTTGCTATAGCCTTTTCTCTGACCACCTTCCATTCTGTGGTTTGCAGACATTAAATTTCTTTCCTCCCTCTCTTTCACCCATTTCAGGGACATCACTGCTGCTATTACTTCTCTCAAACCAAGATTACACCATGCTGATGCTTCTGGAAAATAAACAGCATTGGGGATTTCTAATCCAGATTCTGGTTATTACTATCACCTTTCTGGATATTCATTTTTGTAATTTCAATCTCTACTGCCAGAGAGGTGCAGTGCATTTTATACATTGTAGATGGACATATCAATACTTTTTTCCTGATGGAAATATCCAGGAAACCAGATAAAATCACAATTCAAATTCTGTAAATGTTTGTTTTAAAGACCTTGTAAGAATTCTACTATTATATAAAAAGTGACTTATAAGATTATTATAACAAAGATCAGTTTTAAATAAAACTGAAGAAACAAAATTGCTTTCCTACTTTGCAACTTCTTCTCATGTTATCAGATATTTACTAGCTAATTAATTCCATATTAGGAAACATTATTTTTCTTTATCACTTAGGTAGAGACATTGATTCAAATCCTTTTTCAGAGATATATTGATTTAAACTCTTTCTCAAAATAAATTGTTATCTCTGTGACATTAGGCAAAAGGTTTAGGGTCTGTAGGAGTGCAGGAGGCAGAGACCAGACAATATTCAAGTAAAGACTTTCCTGTCTGTGAATTATTTACTAAATGTAAGGCCAAGTAATACTTCGCACTGATGCTCTTGCTGACTGAAAAGCAAATCCCCAAATATTCATAAAAGTCTAGAGTATCTATCCTGCATAGCATTCTGAGTGAAAGGGTATCTGTAACAGCCTATGCTGAATAGATTCCCTGTTTACATTACAAAACAAACACATTTGTGACTCAACCCATCTGCTATGTTATTCCTTCAAAAAATTTGATATGTGATATAATTTCTAATAAAAACATAGTTCAGGGAATATTCCCAGCTTTTTTTCCCTACAAAAAAATAAGCTTGATATATATATAACCAAAGGATCTTTGACCCAGAAACATAGATCATGGAATATTTTATGTAAAAACAATAGAAAAGGGGTTTAGTTATTTTAACCCATCTAATCACTGGAAAAAAGTTACTTTTGGTGTCTTAAATTTTTGTGAGTCTACATCAAGTTTCTTTTCTTTTTCTTAAAATCAAGTTTCTTAAATGTCCTTAGCTTCTATTCTTCCACATCTGATATAGAACTAATGTCAACCTCATGAAGTTATTTTGAAAAATAAGTAAAATAATGATGTACATAAAATCCTTAGTGGGTTACATGGCATAAGGTAAACTCCTTGATAAATTGTAGTGACAATGAGACAATATATCATTATTTATATCATTATGTCTTTATTTTTTATTTTATTTTATATTTTAGACTATATTTAACTTCAAAATTATATGTATTTAAGGTGTACTGCATGACTTATTGTATATATACATAATGAAATGATTAGTACAGTCAAACTAATGAACATATCCTCTCACATAGTTACATACAAATGGGCAACAGGTAGGTACATAATCAACACCACTAATCATCAGGGAAACAAATCCAAACCACAGTGATACACCACCTTACACCTGTTAAAATGGCTACAATCAAAAAACTTAAAAATAAGTAAATAAAATATAGAGGGTGTTGGTGAGGATGTGGAGACAATGAAACCTTTGTATATACTATTGGTGAGAACATACATTGGTATAAACCTTATAGAAAGCAGTATGAAGGTTATTCAAAAAATTTAAAATTGAACTACCATTTGATCCAGGATTCTCTCTTCTGTGTATATACTCAAAGGAACTAAAATCACTACTTTGAGGAGATAATCTGTTTTTATTATTTTAACACAATATTCTACATTTAATTCCATGATTTTTGTTATTGGATCTTTTCTTTCTCCCCCCCTTTTTTAAAGATTTTATTTATTTATTTATTTGATACACAGTGGGAGAGAACACAACCATGGGGAGTGGCAGACAGAGGGAGAAGCAGACTCACTGATGAGCAGAGGTTCCCTACCTGGGGCTGCATCCCAGGAGCTTGGGATCATGACCTGAAGCAGAGGTAGATGGATGCTTAACTGACTGAGCCACCCAAGTGCCCTGGATCCTTCTTTTTTTGTAGATTTCAGATATTTAGGTAAAATAATAAAATAGAATTTAGGAGTTGAAGTTACTGACCTTAACAAAGATATTAATTCCTAATATCTCCATTTTTCTTGTTTTCTAAATTGAAACAGGAAAACACCATTCCAATCAGATCCCAGCCTTCTGCATCTGGGGCACCTCTGTCCAACACTTTATCACTTTACACCTGCTAGTTGACACCATGCTTCCTCTCAGTACTCCTGAAGTCAAGCTTCTGAAAAGTATTTTGTGTGCTGTAAAACACAGCATGGAATTGTTTAAACACCAAGAGCAATTACTTTCTCTTGCAGGGATCTTTGGTGGTCCAAAATGTGTACTTAATTTTAAAGAATTCAATGCAATGTGCCTTTTTGTTTGTTTGTTTTGTTTAAATAGGATTCCTTCTCAATGATAAGTGCACACATACATTCAAAGAAGATATCATAGGAAAGTACAAAATTGGAGTATGGTTATGTGTCAGACATGACAAAGTAGACATGGAAATGAGATGACTCTTCGAGGATATTTCTTAGAGAGTGCGTGTGTGTGTGTGTGTGTGTGTGTGTACTCCAATTTTGTTCTTCTCTGTCTTGTGTAGGGTATTCTGTAGTAGTAATACAGAATGGGAACTCAATGGAAAACAATGACAGTGATATTCAACCCTGAGTTATGATGGTAAGATAAATGATACAAATAAAGATGAACTGAGAGAAATAAAAGTTTAATTATCTAATATCTTGTGATAAGCATTTAGAAATAAAACATAAACCAGAAAAAAGTCTTCATGTAAACCAACATATTATCAAGCCAATATATAAAGAAAATGTTTTTTTCCCCACAGACATCAACATTAGTGGCAAATAATCAATTTTCTTAAAAGTTCTTTGTTTTCAAGTTATTAAAATTTGAAGAAAAAGGTTCATATTTCAAAAGAAAATGAGAAAATTGTTTTTGTCCACCCAACACATTCATTCAAAATAAAGGGTTATTAGTAGCCGTCTTCCCTACTATAATGCATGATCTTGGAGGGTAGAAGTGATTTATTCTTATTCATTACTGAGTCTCACAACCAGAAAGAGTAAATGGAATATTTTAAACTAAATAATATATAATAATTTCCTTACTTGAAAAACTATTTTCATTCTAAATTTTTAAATTATTCTGAAATTACAAAACTTTTCTCTAGTCTAGGCTACCCTTGGGGAAACTAGGCCTTAATAATATCACATCCAACTTTCTGCTGCTTCCTCTCTTCACTCCAAACCTATCTTCCTGATTTTCAGTTGATTTAGCCTATATCTCGCTATATCTTAATATGACAATTAGTCAACCTGTTGCAGTTGTGACATTATTACTCAGGTTTAACTTTTTGACAATTATATCTGATTTCCTTCCCGATAGCTTCTCCCTTTGAATAGGAGGCTCCTTTAGGTTTAAACTGGCAAAATAAGTTTTATATAATCATCACATCAATGTATATTCTTATAAGTAAATTTTGCAATTACATAATTTTTCATATTTTTAAAAATTTAAGAAATAAACCATTAAATTAAAGTGTATGTCATACTTTTTTCTGTATCATAACTATCCACTGCATCGTCTATGGCTTGACATTTCAGGAGAAAATTAAAGCAATACATTTTGATATTGAATTTTTGTAAAAGCAGACTGATATTTGTCAAGTTCAGGGTTACATCTCCCTAAGACAGCACATTTTCTGGCACATATTTGATCCTCCATAAATATTCAATAATTGAATGACTTTAATTCTTCTCCCATCAGTGCATCATTTGGTGCAATCCTTCAGTGCACTGCCACTGTCATACAGAGGGATGAGGAACAGCAAGATATGACTGGGGAAAAGGAGCCAAATCTAAAAATCTAAAAATCTGTTAGGTGAGTTTGTTCTGGCAGATTCCACTTGTAGGTCTACAAGAAATTAATTATATAGAATGAAATATGTCTAAAAGTATCAGGTGGAGATTATTGAACTAGGCAGGAAAAACATGCAGTTTAAAAAATTCAGGAAAATTAAAAAAAAAAAACTACCAATCTGTCTACCCCTTTGTTTTAATCTACTTATGTATTTAGTTTGATCAAAACCACTGATACTTCCACAACTAGTACAATATAGTCATTAGAAAAGTAGTCATCAGAAAAATAAGATGAAGAGAGATCATTTCCCAAATTACACATTTGGACCTATACTTTTAGGTAGTGCAAAAAAAGTAAAAGTCACATAAATGACTATATCAGTACCAGTTGATTTATAGAAATGAGTCCAACTCTTCATTATATTGTGATTTTTAAATGAGATTTTGTGAGATTTTAATATGGGTCCTCATAAAGATAATAGTAAAGGTAGTAAGATTTACATTGACAAAAAAAAAAGATTTACTTTGACACATTTTTTTCTATTGAAAAGCAATTCATCTTTTAGGGTTTTCTATATCAATCAATGGTAAAGAAATAGCAATCAAATGCTTGTCAGTAAAGGCATTTCCATTAGGGGTTAAAATATACAATCCATGTTAGTAGTCTTCCATGATTATCTAGTTTAATTCAAAAACATATGGTGAAAATCTACTAAAATAACATTTTCAAGACATTGGCAGTGAGACAATGGAGGACTCTGATCTAGGATGGAAACAAATAATGTGAGCCCTGCAACTGCTCCAGGCTATTGCCCTGTGAGTACATCAAGATCATAAGACAGGAGAGCAAAAAGAAAATCATAAAGCAGGAAGAAAAACTGAATCAAAGCCTGACAGATTCCCAAATTGAGGCTATATAACAGATTGCAGGGAGATAAGGGTATTTGAGTTTGCAAAGCAGAGTGCCAGAGAAGATAGAAATGAGCAGGGAGAAATCTAAAGATCAACAGCAGGTCTCCCTTAAGTAGCTGGCAGTGTATGGATCAATACAGGCATGTGAGGCAATGAACATCCATAAAAATTAGAGAATTTTAGGAAAGCTCGTAATTACCTCCCCTAGGTAGAGCATTCAGAAGGATCTCAGAAGGGAATAACTAGACCTAGACTACAGCCTGTTCTGGTCCCACCTAACAAACTTAAAAGCAAAATTCAAAAGAATCGGTTTCCAGGTAACGTAAGGTCACTTTAAAATGAAGTTCAATAGCACTTAAAGGAATTAAAAAAAAATGCTGTGCAACTAAAAAGGTGCAAAATTCATAGTAACTGCCATCTGATCAAAACTTACCAGACATGCAAAAAGAGGAGAAAAATGTATCCCATCTAAGAAAAAAAAAAGCAAATAAATTGAAACAGACCTGACTGAAACTGCTGTTAAAATTGTTATAACCTGTTTCCTATGTTCAAAAAGCCAGACAAAATATGTTTAATATTTGTTAAACATATTAATGTTTAACAAATATAATAATAAATAATAAACATGTTAATATTTGTTAAACAAAACATGTTTAGTATAGGTATGGAATATATAAAACAAATCAAAGCGGTAGAGATGAAAACTACAAAATAGAGAGGAAATTGGTTGAGATTAACAGCAAATTAGAGATTACCAAAAAAAAGATTATTATGAAGATGTAGTGATAGAAACTAGTTCAAAATTAATCACAGAAAGTAGGAGATAATGAACAGAGAATCAGTTAGCAATGGGATATGTTCAAATGCCCTGTATAACTGGAGTACATGTATAATTGGAATATCAAAAGGAGAAGACAGAGAAACAAAATAAATATTTAAAAACATAATAACCAAAAAATGTCTAAACTTGATCAGAACTATAAACTCACAAATCCAAGACTTTCAAAAAAACCCAAGCACAAGAAACATGAAGATGTTTCCACACCAAGGATCACCGTGGAGCTGCTACACCATTCTCTGAACCACCAACCTCTGTATATTTTGTATATGATTTCTACTAATAAGTCCCATAAGGCCTCATTCATCAACCCTTCCCAATCATGACCCTTATATTTCTGTTATCCTATTTGACAGAAAGTTTATATGGAAGATTTCTTTTTCTTAATCTAGTTTGAAAGATTTTTCAATTGTTTAATGACCAGGAACTGTATCTTTCCTTATTATGTATCTTTTCCCTATCGTGTTTTAGCTGCACTATTTTATTTTTCTGTTATGTATTAGATCCATCTTATGCACTGATTTAGATTTACTTGCCTTCAATTATGTTGATTTTTTTTGCATTAGGTAACCTTTTCATCTCAGGTCCATCTGCTTCCTCTAAGACATTCCAACTCTCCAACTATACCAATTGCTTGTAGAATCTGATGAACCACAGCAATAGAAGGACTGGGATTTAGCTTCTTGGCAGCTGTGGACAGAAAAGTAATATAACCCCAAATTCTAGGAGCAACAATTGCCTGATGAACAACTGTCAACCAGTGGGGGCGGGAGACAAAAGCGAACTGCAAAAACATGTCTTCATCATGCCGTCTAAGGGAAGAGTGCAAGACTTGTTTCTCTACCTCTGTTCAATGATGTCCCGCTTGGCTAAGGAGACATATTATGTCTCTTTGTGAAGCAGCGGGCACATGGAATGCATCACTCGTTATGGTCTCCAATCCATTTAAGACTGACTTTCTTGGGGCACCTGGGTGGCTCAGTGGGTTAAGCCTCTGCCTTCGGCCCAGGTCATGATCTCAGGGTCCTGGGATCCAGCCCCGCATCTGGCTCTCTGCTCAGCAGGGAGCCTGCTTCCCTTACTCTCTCTCTGCCTGCCTCTTTGTCTGCTTGTGATCTCTGTCTGTCAAATAAATAAATAAAATCTTAAAAAAAAAAAAAAGACTGACTTTCTTTTTTCTTTACTTCCCCTGAATAGATTTTGCACTTTCCAAAAAAGCATTGCTCCTTGGGCTTTGCTTCAAGCCAAACACAATGCAGTTCAAACTTAATTTTAAAACTTTCATTTTAGAGTTTTAGAGTGTGTGTGTATTTAATCTCTGATTATTTGAGATCTATAACCTATTTTACACCTTTACTTATACTTTCTTCTATGTATATTTATATTTCAATAAATGGGTGAGCCTGGTGGTGGGTATTAAGGAGGGCATGTATTGCATGGAGCACTAGGTGTTATATGTAAACAATGAATCTTGGAACACGACATCAAAAACTAACGATGTATTGTGTGGTGACTAACAAAACACAATAAACATTTTTTAAAAAGTTAAAATTGAAAAAAAAATGACACAATTAGCCCCAGGGCATTTTTCAGTACTTGCTGTGTTTGCCTCAATAGCCTATGCTCCTACAAGCTGTCATAACATGCTCATAATGAAAGTTTGTCAAAATGAAGATCAGAAGGGCTACTTGGTAATATTTGTAAATTTGAATGTTTCTTTTCAAGAATAAAATTCTTGCTGCTCTGCACTATAATTATGTTTATATGCAGTACTACTAAGTTTTGTCCATGCTACAATACCACTTATTATCTCCATCACAAGGTTAAGACATTGTTCATTTCTCTCTCTGCCCTGTTAAGTAGTATCATGGTGAAGCTTCCAATAATCTTCTACATCAGCAGTACTTCGGTGATGAAGAATGTTGTTTTGAATCACAATGTATATAACACAAAGATATTTGTGGTTTACAATGTCTGGGTAGTTTTTGTTTATTTTTTTATCTATTCTTAAACAAATATTTGGAAAAATAGTCCAAGTAAATCTGTGTATCTTTCATCTAGATCCGCCAATGGTTAATATTTTGTTACATATGCCTTACCTATCTAGCTAGCTATCATCTATCTCATCCATTCATTTCTCTCTAAATAAACAGAAAAATATTATTATTCTACTTGAAAATATTCCCATGAATTTAACATAAGTACTTTCCCAGATCCAAAGTCATTGTTTTTCAAAAGCACAGAAAATTTAATAGTCACCTAACACAGATACAGAGGTATTTTCTAAATTACGATCCATACTCAAATTTTGCTCTTATCCTAATAATATGTTGTAGAGACTTTCTCCCAATCTAGCATATGATCTATGACTATTCATTTTGTATTTAGTTGTTAGGACTATTTGATCTTTAAGCTGGAAATTTCTTAATGCTTTTACTTTTCTCTCATGAAATAGACATTTGTGAAAAGTACAAAACACTTTGCTTGGTAGAATGCCTATTATTTTAGATTATCTGATTTTTTTCTCATAACCAGGTGTCGATTTTCCATTTTTGGAATGATACTGGATAAGTGATACAAAATCCTGTCCTGCTTAAGTATTTTGAGGAAATACTGGATATTAAGTTGTCCCGCTGTATTTTATATAGTATTGAGTCATTTGACTAAGGCAGCATCCATCAGATCTATCTTTTCTGAAGTTAGTTTTTACTTGTAATTAATTGTCTGTGACTATGTCTGGTTATTTTTCAAAACATAAAAATACAAGGGATTTGAAGTGAACTAAAATACTGGATGTGGATTTCATCCTTTTTTGTTGTTGTTGTTTAAGATTATTTATTTACTTATTTTACAGACAGAGATCACAAGTAGGCAGAGAGGCAGGCAGAGAGAGAGAGGAAGAAGCAGGCTCCCCAATGAGCAGGGAGCCTGATGCGGGGCTCGATCCCAGGGCCCTGAGATCATGACCCGAGCCGAAGGCAGAGGCTTAACCCACTGAGCCACCCAGGTGCCACAGATTTCATCCTTTTTGATTGACTTATTCTTTTTATTGTGGTGTGGTGAAAAGCATGTAAAATGAAATTTATGTTCTTAACAAAATTTTAAGTGTACAGTACGCTATTGTTACCTGTATACACGTAGATGTATATAGCCGACTTCTAAAGTATGTCTATCCTCCATGAATAAAACTCTATACCCATTCAAAAGAACTCCCCATTTTCCACTTCCCCCAGTCCTTGGAAAACATTATTCTACTTTCTAATTTATGAGTTTGAATACTTTAGATGGCTCATATAATTGAAATCTTACATTTATCCTTCTCTGCCTGACTTATTTCACTTAGCATAATGTTCAAGGTTCATCCACGTTGTAGTGCAGGATAAGACTTCCTTCTTAAAGGCTGACTAGAGGGGTGCCTGGGTGGTTCAGTGGGTTAAATCCTCTGCCTTTGGCTCAGGTCATGATCCCAGGGTCCTGGGATTGAGTTCTACATCAAGTCCCGCACAGAGCCCTGCATCGGGCTTTTCCTCCTCTCTCTCTGCTGTCTCTCTGCCTACTTGTGATCTCTGTCTGTCAAATAAATTAAAAGAAAAAATAAAAACTTTAAGAAAAAAAGACTGAATAGTATTCCATAGTATGTATGTATATGTATGTGTGTAGGTATATATATTTTTTCTTTAACTATCTGTTAATGAAAATGACAATTCTTTCTGCCTTTGATTTGTGTGAATAATGCTGCAAAGAACATGGGAATATGCATATCTCTTTGAGAACCTGTTTTCGGTTCTTTTGGATAAATGCCCAGAAGTGGGATTGCAGAACATATGATAGTTATATTTTTAATTTATGAGGAATCTCCATCCAGTTTTCCATAGCAACTGTATCATTTTACCTTCCTACTAACAATGCACAGCAGTTTGATTTGCTCCACATCCTTTCCAGCACTTGTTATTTTAAGTGCTGCAACAGATGTGCTCATTCTTTTTCTTTCTTTTTGATAACGGTCATCTTAATAGGTGTCCAAAATCCTTCAATTTGCGTTTCCTTTATGACTAGTGATGTTGAACATATATCTCTTGGCTAATTGTAAGTCTTCTTTGAAGAAATGTCTATTCAAGTCTATTGTCCATTTTTTAATTGGGTTATTTGTTTTGCTTTTATAATTTTTTATTTTTTAATTCACATATAATGTATTATTAGCCCCAGGGGTACAGGTGTGTGAATCGCCAGGTTTACACACTTCACAGCACTCCCCATAGGGTTTTGTTTTGATATTGAGTTGCAAGAGTTCTTTATTTATTTTGGAAATTAACTCTTATCAGATATGTGGTTGGCAATATTCATCTCACATTTCATACATTAGCTTTCACTTTGTTGATCCTTTCCTTTGCTGTGCAGTAATGTTTTAGTTTGATGTAGTTCCACTTGTCTATTTTTGTATTTCTCGGCTGTGCTTTTGGTGTCATATCCATGAAATCATTGCTAAGATCAATGTTATGAACTATATGTTTTTCTCTAGGAGTTTCATTTTCAAGTCTTACATTTAAATGTTTACTCTATTTTGAGTTAATATTAGGTATGGTATAATATAAAGGTCTGATTTCATTCTTTTCTTGTGGATATCCAGTTTTCCTAAAACCATGTATTTAAGAAACGGTTCTTTCCCCATGGTATAGTACTGGCATCCTTGTGAGCTATCTATATATCTATATCTAGTTATATATAGTTATACCTTATAACTATACATCTATATCTATCATCTATCTATATATCTATCTATCTATATGGATTTATTTCTGGGCTTTCTAATCTGGTGATTTGTTTGTATGTATGCCACTACTATATTGTTTTGATTACTGTGGCTTTGTTTAATGTTTTGAAATCAGGAAGTATAGCTCCAGCTTTGTTATTCATTATTGACATTGTTTTGGCTATTTGGTATCCTCTGTGGTTCATATAAATTTTAGGATTGTTATTTCTTCCAGAAAAATGTCATTAGCATTTTCAAAGAGATTTGATAGGGATAGCCTCCAGTAGGTCTCATACGATAATCTCTGGGAGACTGGATATGTTTGCTTACATTGCAAAGATTTGCTAATGTAATGATGATTACTAATGGATGACCTTAAAATAGGTAATTTTGTCCACCTGTCCTGGTGGGCCCTTTATAATCACATGAACCCTTAACAGTAGAAACAGAAATGGAAGCAAGAAAGATGAAGAAGAGAATTTTGTGAGGGAGCCATGTAACCATGAATGTGGACAGCTTCTAGGAACTGAAAACTGACAGTGAAAAAGGAAATAAGAACACAACTGACAACCAGAAAGGAATTTGAGACCTCCATCTTAAAACAACAAGAATTGGATTCTCTATAAAATGAATAAGACTAGAGGGGGACTATGTCCAAAACTCT
Source organism: Mellivora capensis (assembly GCA_004024625.1). Classification (NCBI taxonomy): domain Eukaryota; kingdom Metazoa; phylum Chordata; class Mammalia; order Carnivora; family Mustelidae; genus Mellivora; species Mellivora capensis. The sequence goes on along the minus strand of PISX010009842.1, from coordinate 46,164 downwards.
CCTGGTAAGAGCCTACGCTGATCAGCACTGCAATTTTCCCTTGTAAGATTCTAAGCTGCACAGAGTCACCTAGACTTCTGACCTGTCTAACTGTGATATAATAAATGGGTGGTATTTTAAGCCACTACATTTGTGGTGATTTATTTTGCAAAAAGAGAAAACAAATACAGATTGTTTATATGCATGTATATGTATGTATGTATGTATGTGTGTATATTTGCTTAGAAATAAAATTTCCTCCTCTGTATTGGTGATTTAAGTTACACTGGGTGTTATATTCTTTAGTCACAAAATCATTTTGTCATAACTTCTGCCTGAGAGAGTTATATATGTACTAAAGCCAGAAAATATTTTGGTTTTATTATAGGTATTCTAGGAGCTCCTGAGTGGCTCAGTGGGTTAAAGCCTTTGCCTTCGACTCGGGTCATGATCCTGGGGTCCTGGGATTGAGCCCCACATTGGGCTCTCTGCTTGGTGGGGAGCCTGCCTCCCCCCCTCTCTCTGCCTGCCTCTCTGCCTACTTGTGATTTCTGTCTGTCAAATAAATAAATAAAACTTTAAAAAATATATATTCTACTTTCCCTAATTAATTATTGGTATACCAATCCTAACTTCTAGTACCTTCATATTTGGGGTAAAATATTAAAGAAATGACATTTTTGTTGATCCTCATTTTCAACTGAATGTGGTTGCGTTTTTCTCAACTCTATTGGATTTTATCTTAAAAATCTTTATTCTTTCTATGCCATCTAAACAATCTTACTATTTGTATATGATAGAAGCACACCACTAGCTTTCCTAAACTACTGCATTTAAACTTAATTTTAATTTGATTTACTTCTATCTTAAATAATATTTATTCCATAATTTAAAATCTTGACCAACACAAAGATAGTCATTCATGTTTAGTAAGTCATTTAGAACTCAATGCATATGTATGTATTTTTTCAGTTTTCTGAACTATAACTCTAACTGTTTAACAGAGAAAATGTGTTTCCAAGAATTCAGAAAACAGGAACTAAATTAATATAGTTTGTAATGAAATGTGATTGTAAGATAGACATACTATTGCACAACTGCATAACAATAAGAGCAAAAATGATTACTTTCAACCTCATTTATGAAAAATAAAGTCTGTCACTTTAAAATTATGTTTACATATTTAAAAATATGAGGTTAATGTTTTTGTGTAACAGTATAAATTTTTTTTCATTTTGTGTTTTGACACTATATTGGTTTTTGCTTTAGTTCTTAGAAGTAGTGCAATATAGTAATGATTTTTATTTCCCATTGATACGTTTTAAATATTTCCTATATATCTGTTTATATTCAAAGCAATCTTTTAGAAATTCATGTAGCATTTTCCCCCTAGAGGCTTAAATGAAAGACATTTTTATCTTTAGTGGTAAATAGATCTGACAACATGTTTAGCCACAAAGTCAACAAGATTAATAATATCTGTTAAAGGAAAATTAAAAACATTCTTTTCCATCTAAAAAGAAAAAAGTAAATTACTGCAACAAATACATTAATGCAGTTAATCCATTACATTTATAGATTCCATTATGTAAATTTATTAGATTTTTATCCAGCATCATTTATTCAGAATAATACAATCTTATAAGCCATAAATCGAAGCTTGCTAATGGATTCAGATATGTTTATATTTTTTAAGCACTGAGGAGTAGAAATGCAAATATTGTTGGGCCACAAGTGACTCAGATCATCCATCCATGAATGAAGAAAGAAAACTCATCAAAGCTATAAAATGATGATCAGGTTTATAAGAATATCAGAACATGTTTTTGAGGGAACACTACCATCTACTAAAATCTGCCTTCGATGTAAAGGAATGGGAAAATGTTCAAAAATACTTTAGTATGTGTCATTCATTCAGCTTGATGATTCCCAACCTTGTGAGAATGTTGGTAGTTTTGGTTCAAAAGAAAAGCTCTCAGGTTATCTCCTGACAATTTGTTTTTTCTCCCTATTTGTTTACGTTTTCCAAAATTAATACTTAAGATAATTACAGAATTTCTAAAAGTGTCTGAAGGTCAGAGATAGAAGAAAAGGAAACCTAATACTTATTTTCATGCTTTAATTAGATCCTGCCAATTATTATTCTTGTACAATCCTCACCTGTATGCCAAATAATCAGTATAGTTTCCAGATCCTGAAGCCCTTATTTTGAAAACCATTTTATTTATATCAAACCAATATTGTTGATTTAACAGTCCTATGTGTTAGTTTAATATTCTAACTATTGATAATATTGACAGATAGAGGTTACATATTTTTCTTTTTTTCTTTATTTATTTGAGAGAGAGAGAGAACAAGTGCATAAGCAGGGGGAGTAGCAGAGGGAGAGGGATAAGCAGGCTCCCTGCTGAGCAGGGAGCCCTATATATTTCAATGTGTGTGTATTCTCATTCAAAAATTTGCTCTATGTAGAACAGTATTTTTCAAATTATTTAGAATACTTGCTAGAAGAAGTAATCTATAAAAGTGCTTCTATTTATAATATTTTTATTATGCATAATTTTTGGTAGAGGGTTTGGAATGGCATCTAAGCACACATATTCTGAAGAATATCTCATCATAATACCACATCTATGATTCTGCTTGAATCAATGCCATCATCATAGGTCTATGGAACTCTAAACATGTTCTGGTAAACAGAAAGTTATAATAGAAGTTGCATCTTTTTTTTGAAGTGGATTATCTTACATAATGAAAGTCCATGTTATATTACAACCATGGAGAAATTTTCAGTGTGCCCTTGGAGGACACCTACATAAGCTCATTTTCCTTTTAATTAGGTGACAAAAGAAAACAAATGTTATTATTTCATGTAAAAAAAGAAATCTCTTAATAAATGGTAGAAGTTTTAAATATGTAAATTAGTGACAAGCCAGAAGTTGAATATATGTATACATTCATATGAATATATAAATAAATTGGTCTCATTTGTTAAAAATATTTTAACTAAATTAACTAAATAATTATGCATAGAAATGCAGATATAGTTTAAATGAATGCTTTAACAAATACCTAAAGATGCACCTATGTTAAATAAATCTTAATGAATATATGCACAATTTATTTAATATATCCTGTCCACATGTGGTCACTGCAAGTCCTTGCCCCTACGAACAATGAAATAACATGAAGAAAATTTTAAAAAAAAAGAAAAAAAAGAAAAGGGAATGTAAAGTTTGTTACAAAAGTTCTAAAAATTATGGAACAATGACATGTTACGGAACAGAAAATTCCTACTAGGTATAATGCAGATGGAAAATATTTCAAACTCCATACAGATCCTGAGGTCTAACTCACAAGTATTCTTCTTCGAACTTACTGTTGCAGTAAATTGACTAGACCTAAGAAGACTTCCTTTTGGGGAATATAGTGTTGTCCCAGAAGTATCTTCCTAAATTAGTAATCTTGGATAAATTATTTCCCTTAATTTCCATCATGGTACAAAAAAATAGGATCAATGGTAGTATATGTCTGTGTTGCTTTGAATCACCTGAGAAGTAGGATCAAGACAATATAAATGTGCTGGAATGTTAGAGAGAAATCGGAGAGAGGACTTCATAAGATTGGAACAGCGATCTAAGCACAATTGAAGTCTGACCCAGAAAGAAGGAGAAAAAGGAAGGTAGATTGTGTAGAAGGTTTGTAAACTGCTATGCAAGGTGGAAAATTTCACAGGGCTGTTGGGGAGTTTTTAACCCAAAACAGCCATCAGACTGGGTAGATGACTACCCATCCCAGGAACGGATCTCCAGCAGTACCCCTGCTGAGCTCAGTTATTATCTGGGAGCAGTCCAAGTGGATTCAACACACATGCAGAGGTGGATCTCAGAGCAGAGCAGCTGGGAACTGGGGTTGAACTTGGGAACTTGGGAACTTTTCTCCTGGCAGTTGGGGGTCTACAAGGTACATTTTTGTGGCTACTGCATTACCTCACAGAGTTACGAATCTTACGAAGACGATTCTACAAAACACTTAAAATAGTTTTTTAAGACTATGCTTGGTAAATGCTTGCTATTTTTGAAAAGATAAAATACCCGCCCTTGAGTAAAGAAATAAGCTGCAGTTCACTTGTAGACACTTAGGACTTTGAAGATTAATAGCAGTCAGAATTGCTACAGCAGAAGGCCCAAGTGCACACTGAGGCACGCAAAGGACTACATACTGTAAGAACGAGGCTCCTGTTTGACCTCATAGGTCTTTTTCCTGACCTAGCAGTAGCATCAGGCACAAGATCAGCCTTTCTAAGAGAGAAGACCAAGGGAAAATTGGATGTTTCAGACTGTTCCTGATATAACATATTCACCAGTTATAGAGAATAAACTGTATTAATGCAGTACAAACATATAGCAACCAGCCTCCAGGGGCATATGAACAGAGGAGTCTTACAGTATTTTTGTAAACAAATGAAGTATATAATTTTCTGACAAAATTAAAAATGTAAATTAAGTTAAAACAAGACATTAGTTTTATAAGATGTACAAGATTTTATACTTAGAATATGATTCAAATGCAAAGTCCTCCCTATGCACACATTTTCTCAGGTTCTATATTGCAGTATTTAGATATTAGACAATAAATGTACTTGACATTTCTAATGATGCGTTTATATTCAAGGATAGCATTTTATATCTGTTCCATCATATTTCAGTTACAACAGATACACTGTTAGATCAAGTTAGATCATGCTCAAAGACTTGCATTATTAAACTTTAATGAATGTGGATGATGATAGGAGGAACATTCAGCAATGAGAATAATATAAGAACTTAAAATTGCATGACATTGTTGAGATAAGGACTGTTCATAACACAGTGCACAGAAAAGTGTCAGGAGGTAAAGGTAAAGGAGGTAAAAGAAAGATATTTTCTTTCTGTAGTTACAGATTGCCACACGCGTAGCTAATTATGTATAATTTATATAAGTATGCATATGTATTTATATATATATAAATTTTATTTTCATTTTGGCCATAATGGAAATTACCAAGAGCAAATTTCTGTTCAAGAAACATTGTGATACAAATGAAAGGCATTGTATTCATGAATCATTGCCAATAACTTAAATTTCCTGAGCCTCAGTTTTCATATTGAAAACTTTCATATTTAAAACTTCAAGCAAGGTGGAAATCACTCTCATAATAATGCTCTTAAATTTCTTTTGATGGCTGCATAGTATTCCATCGTGTATATATACCACATCTTCTTTATCCATTCATCTGTTGATGGACATCTAGGCTCTTTCCATAGTTTGGCTATTGTAGACATTGCTGCTATAAACATTCGGGTGCACGTGCCCATTCGCAACGACGTGGATGGAACTAGAGGGTATCATGCTTAGTGAAATAAGTCAATCAGAGAAAGACAACTATCATATGATATCCCTGATATGAGGAAGTGGAGATGCAACATGGGGGACTAGGGGGGCAGAAAAAGAAGAAAAGAAACAAGATGGGATTGGGAGGGAGACAAACCATAAGTGACTCTTAATCTCA